>JALPQI010016752.1:0-37792 GCA_025490895.1 Thaumatotibia leucotreta
ACGTAAAACGACGCGGCGTCGTGGCATTGCACGTTATCGCACCGTGGGAAATTACGGCGCGGCGCGGCGTCGTGGCATTGCACGTTATCACACCGTGCGAAATTACGACGCGGCGCCGGGCAAATCCACGTTGTCGCGACGGGCAGTTTAACGTTGCGGTGCCGTGTGGAGTAGATGCAAGGTGCGGTGTCACGTTGTACCACGATGCCGTACCTTCTCATACTTCTCCAAACATTTTTGCGATCAGTCTGCAATTCGAAATGGATCCCATAACACGTATTCTGCTCTTGTTACTTATAAGAAGAAACATGAAGAAAAATCAAAGGAAAAGAAAATATTGGATAAATCCATATCTCTTTCTATTATGAATCATGATGGAAATCATTTCATAAGGATGTACAAGGCACTGAAAACAAGTGATCACAAGTTTTATGATTATTTTAGAATGTCTGTGTCAAAAATGTGTCTGTAGAAAATATCACCTCGTTTTAAAAAGCAACACGTAATTAGGAAACTAGTTGGACCTCTGGAGATGTTGGGATTAACAATAAGGTAAGAATTAAAAATTATATAATAATTTATGTTATTGTTTATCGTCACTTAAACAAGAATGTTTATACAAGTACTGAGTCAATATTTTAACTATTGAGAAATAATTAATACTATAAATTAGCAACTTTTATGTTTTAATGATTAATGAACCACTGTAAAAATAATTATTACCTACTCTATATGACAACATTTAGCTTAAAATCATATGTGTATCCATATAGTCTTTATGGTATCATCATCACTAAAAATCAACAACTTATTTAAAAGTATTCATCAAGAATCTACATAAAACAGATATTTTTAGTTTTTATGGCATCAATTAATATCTCTAAATATAAATCAATAACTTGTATATAAAAATAGGAAACAGTATTTATTATAAATCTAAATAAATCACTTGAAGTCTATAAAAGCCTCATTAAATATCACTGAAAATCAACAATTTAGCGTCATGGTACAACGTGACACCGCACCTTGCATCTACTCCACACGGCACCGCAACGTTAAACTGCCCGTCGCGACAACGTGGATTTGCCCGGCGCCGCGTCGTAATTTTGCACGGTGCGATAACGTGCAATGCCACGACGCCGCGCCGTAATTTCCCACGGTGCGATAACGTGCAATGCCACGACGCCGCGCCGTTTTACGTTTACGACGCCGCACCGTGGTCATGAGGCCGGGCCCTAAAAGCTTATAAAAAGGTGGTAAGTTTCATTTAAATCTTTTGGCCAGCCAAGCTAATGCGTCGCCTTTAATACGTAGAAGTTGCGAACAATGTAAACAAACAGTTCAAAGAAATATCCATAATCTAGGACTATTTTATTGTTTTACCTAATTGTTTAGAATAATCTACTTATTATTATTAGGTAGGTATAGGTGCTACCTATTCTAATAACACAGATTTAACAATGGTCAATGACGTAGATTGGAAATTATACCCTGGCCAAGCAGCCTGTCAGTAGAAATAGGTGGCAATAAAAAAAACGCGATAATTCGACTGTCCATTAACTGTCGTTTGTAAATTTCAAGGATTTTTTTCTGTCACTCAAACGAAGACGTCATTAGAGTGAGAGAGACAAATCCTCGAAATTTACGAATTTCATTTTCATTTGGTATAATAATATCACATGAAACAGTTAGCAAAACTTTTTTTTTAATTTTCTTATTTACACCCAAAACTAACACTCATATTTATTCATTTATTTAAATACGTTCCAACGTCCATCGTTGGGTCACCAATCGGCTGTAACAGACAGACAGGCAAACACGCGAGTGATCCTATAAGGGTTCAGTTTTTTCCTTTTAAGGTACGGAACACTAAAAACCGCCCAAGATCCAAAAGTATGTTGAGCCATGCTCATAGCTCAGTGTAGGATTCCGTAGTTGGTGAAAAACAGCTAGAGCGATTATGTACAAAAAACTTGTATTATTTGTTCTTTTTATTCATAAAAATGTATTGATAAAACCGAAAGAGACAAACAATAAATTAGCAAACGTTTATGAATAAAGGGGCAAGTTTTCATTCTATAATCGCCCTAATCTAATAATAATTGGAATAAAGCACTTGACGTTCATTGAATAACTTTATTTTTCTCAATTACACATTCCTTGTACTTAAGACAAACTTAAGTTAAAGAACAATGAATTCAGCGTCCATGGGCTACGGTAGCTTCTTACCATCACGCGCATCGTGTGCTTGTTTGCCACCTGTATAATAGAAAAACCATTTAAAGACACACGCAGTTTGAAGACTTTGAACTGCTGTTCAAAGTATTGTAACCAATCTCAAAAAATCGACCGTCTTTTATTTTAATTTTGTTTTTTTTTTGTCTGCATACTCGATATCTCCGAGAATCGTGAACCGACTTAAACTTTTTTTTTCTAATGGGTACAACCCGAAGTCTGGGTCTGATGATGGGATCTTGGAAATATCGGTTGAATTGAAGTCGGTATTTTTTTATTTTTATTTAGTTATTAGGTATTTATATAACATTTATGTATACCTACCTACCACTTACATATAAGTAGGCGGTACTCGTACTGTAGCATTTTGAATCAACTTGTTTTGCATGATTCATTATCATCTGTGATGTTCTCTAAATTATCATCTTCTTTTTTGGTTTTGTCAGATGGGAGGAAAAGTCCAACGATGCCGCCAACTGCGAAAAAAAAGTAAAATGTAAGAAGTGTAGGTATCGACCAGTAAAACATGTGACGGCATACATTTGTCACCACCCCAACTCTTCCCGCGGGTATCGTAAGAGTCGACTAATGGCCCTGACCATTCTTTGATAGAACATTGATGATGTGCGACAGGGTTCTCAATTTATCATAGCGGACACATTATTGCGATCGCCAATCCTCTTGCCTAGCGTTGCGATTATGATACGGAAAGTTAATAGGAGAGGCCTACGTCCAGCAGTGGACTGAGATAGGCTGATGATGGATGGAGGTATCGAAATAGGTATTTTTTGCGATAGACTATCTAATATCTATTATACAGGGTGTTACATAATGATCCGTTTAAGGGCCCATTTAGTATCGCTTTTGCGTAATTGGAATATGATACTGAACACCATATAGAGATATTTTCTGTTCAAATTTGCAGTGGGAGGGGCACATCGCACATGGAACCGTTGCCCGATGGGGCAGAAAGGTTCTCAAGTGGCGTCCACGTACCGGAAGGTGCAGCGCGGGTAGGCCCACAACAAGATGGACTGATGACCTGGTGAAGGTCGCATGAGTCGGCTGGATGTGGGTGGCGCGGGACCGGTCATTGTGGCAAACTTTGGCTTTTATTCAGAATAGGTAGACGTTTCACCACGATCATAGCTACTGGTAAGTGATGATGTAGTCTACGGTGGAGCACACTTAGGCCGTGGTCGTTTCAGCCCGCCGCCCGCAGCGTCCGAATGGTGTGTTCGGAAATCCTCGGAAGTGGTCGTTTTCGCCCGCCGCTTTTCGCCCGTCGCCCGCTGCGGGCAAAAACGACCACTCCCGAGCATTTTCATGGGCAAACTTACAAACAGCGCTGCGGTGGGTAGTACGATTCGCCGCTTAGTGGCTAAGTTGGGGTGTTACAGCGTTAAGGAGCGTTTGGCAGGGTATCTCCAGCCACATCAGTTGGGTTTCGGCACGCAAAGAGGATGTGAGGCCGCAATTCATGCCACTCGTGCTTTTGTCTCGGAGTCTGGGAATGTAGACTGTCTCGTTATGAAGTTGGACCTTAGGAACGCGTTCAATACCGTGGAGAGGGATGTTTTGTTGGGCGAAGTGGAGAAACATGTACCTTCACTGTATCCATTTTTACGACAGATCTATCTTTCTCCTTCCAATCTTGTGTATGATGACACTTTAATTCTTTCGCAGGTGGGTGCGCAGCAGGGAGATCCTCTAGGACCGCTTGTCTTCAGTCTTGCTATCCATGAAACGGTGTCGTCTCTAAAGTCTCCCCTTAACATTTGGTACTTAGATACTTACATGCAACCAAGCCTGATATAATAAAGATGAAATTAAAACAGTTGTTTTGGAGCTGAGAGCCAACGATATTGTAGAAGACCATTGATACAGCGCGCCCGGAAAGTATGGTGAGACAAACTGCCATGGCCCTGAAAGTAAAGTAAGTACATTAGTTATTTTTAGGGATCCGTACCGAAGGGGTAAAACGCGACTCTATTACTAAGACTCCGCTGTATCGTCTGTCCGTCAGTCGCCAGGCTGTATCGTGTGAACCGTGGTACTTAGTTAGTCAATTGACATTTTCACAGATGCTGTGTTGCCGCTATGACAACAAATAATAAAAATAATATAATTAAAAAACATGACTGCCGTTCAAAACGTACTGAAAAAGCTCCCATATAGCAAACATGATTTTTTTATGATTAATTAAGGAATTGTTCATGCGCGAGTTCGACTGGCACTTGGCCAGTTTGTAACTAGATTCGGTCTAGGTCGTTGAATTGGAGCTTTATATCCTAATTTACGTAAGTATATAATATATTTGTTCTTACAACTATTTTTCGATCAAAGCAAAGGAATTCATGGATATAATCGCATTGGTTACATAATGCCTGCCTTTGTTTTTAACGCTTTAGTCAATCCTTTTTAATGTATTGGTATATATATACCTACATATTAGATACTCTGGAATAGAAAAACTATATCTCACCTCATGTATGTCGGGAACAGTTCAATGGCATAAGTAGTCACAACCCCCATACACGTAACCGTGGTCGCAACTCCTATCAAAGCGATCACACCCCCAAGCATGTTCAAATAGTTGATCGTGATGCCCAGAATACAGCACACGAAGTGAATGCCCACGTATGTCCACTTCTTGCCGATGTATTTGACCATGACGCAGGTGAGGAGAGAGCTGATGACGAGGTAGAGGGCGAATATGGCCAGGGTTATATAGGAGATGAGTGCTACGGTGTCGTCGCATGTTGGATGTGCAGTCTGGAATACGGGATATTGGTTAGAAATATCCTTTAACAGTAGACGCCACTACACTAATCGTCAGTAGAATCTGCACAGACATAAATCAGGGGAAAGTGGGGAGGATTTTACTCTATGCCTCGTAGAAAAAAAAGTACTAGCAATTTTTAAATGAAATCAATGCTGCTCGGTGGCTATTTAATTACGTTTGTAACTGAACAAGTCTTTCAGACTTTTATAATTACTTTGAGGTGTCAAGAACACGTTTTAATTTTTTTTTAACAAACTAGCTGCCATATTTCCATTCCTTCTCGGTGGTGAGTTATGCATATTAGTGGCCCGTTACACATAAAAATATGAACATGTTCGCGTGTTGGATAGCAGAGATATGACCACTGTACGAATGCTCCTGCTGTACGAATCCTACCCACTCTCCCCTACTACAAAGGCCAGGACGAAAGGGGTTGCCAGCCGAAGGCATAACTATAGATAGGATAGGTCTAGTGCACGGATGAGTATTGGTTAACACTTTCATTGCCAACGAGTGCCGATCCCGTGATTATTCCGCTTTGTAGCGAAAACGGACCTCCCACAGAGAACTCCCGTCGGGAGTTTCCAGTGCTCACTGTGTTGGATATATCCTTATAAGTAAAGAAATAAAATGTCTGATCTGTGGGACGATTTTGCACGAATCGTCATAGTCAAGTCAGTAAGACTTGGAAAACGAGGACTGGGTACTAAGCGAACTCAAAGTGTTCCTTATAAGCAAGTCCTTTATGTTATGCCTAGCAACAGTAGTAACAAATACTTTGATTTATCAGTAGGTACATGTACCTACATACGTCTGTAATATAATTACTTTAATTAAGTACAATCGTTAAATATATATGTATATCGTGTATACATGTACCTAAGCAGAAAAGAACCATCATTCAAGAACAAATATAGGTAATAGGTAACGCGTAAATGCATTTATTTATTTATGCCTTTTTCGGAATCCGAGCCTGGGAATATATTCATAATGATATCTGTGTATGCATACATATGTATTATTAATTTCATGAGCAAGTTTAATTTTAAGTCGTCTTACCACAGAATTATTGTAGTTTTCAGCAGTTTTTACCACAGTATTATTTATTTGAAAGATGTCACAAAATCCTAGGTTATAATCTTGAGATTTGCTGACACTGTTCATGATGAATGGCAACCAGATGGAGAACGGTGGTGATCTGAAAATAGAAGAAGTGATTATATTTACATACTTAATGAATGTTCTTACTATTCGATGTTCCTATGAGGTTAGATTGATAAAGAATGCATATAAATTAATCACTATTCGATTTTTTTATCAGTTGCAGTATTGTTAAATTGAATAGTTGTTGTAAGTCTGCCTAAAACCACGGGCGCGAAACGTCAGGATAAATTTTTAGGTACGTTTAAGCGATTAAGTCTCGTTTGTTGTTAAAATAGCGTGATAATAGTGAAAGTTTAAATCATTATTATAATGTCTTTATTTTAGTGACGTCCATTATTTCCTTTATTAATAGAATTCTTGTCCCAATTTGTCAGAAGAATCTTTCGGCTTCGTAAAAAGTAACCATATTCTTATGTGGGACACGGACAGCGAGTGTGTTAGACTCAATGGCCAAGGGGGCGATAAGAAATTCGTAAAGTACCTATATCTGTTGGTATATCTGAAAGTCTAGAAAGCGAGAAAGTTTCTGTTTACTCATCTATCAGCATGTACCCTGTCGACAATTATAATATGTATATCAATTAAGTAGGTACGCGTGATTGTATTGATATCATGTAGTATATATTGAATCGTTACTACAGCTGCATAGATTAAATACTTGAGACCACTTTAAACGCTGAGCCACACCAAATGTAAATGTCATATTAGATGGCATACCGCTTGCGTGGCGTGCACGTGCGCGTGACGTGCAAGCGGTGTGTCATCTACCATGCCAATTCCAACGCTACAACGCGCACGCCACGCTCGCGAGCACACGCATCCGGTGTGGTCAAGCCACACCAATAAAGCACTTGGAAGAAGACTTGAATTAACTTTATTTGTAGCCGTACTCAGTGCGAGCGTGAAAGAAAGAAAGAAAGAAAGAAAAAATATTTATACACAACATATTAAACCTACCACAGAATTAGATTTGGATAGAAGAAACAAGTTCATTCATTTGTATGGCGGCCGAGCGTGTCAGATTTTGTATACTGAAGTTGTTAATTGACTATGATTTTAAATATGTCTCAGGCCCTTGAGTATTCATATTTTTTGTGTTGTTGCAATGAATATTACTTAAGGAGGCATTATTAATGTTTTTGTTCACTTCAACTTACAAAATTTGACGCCCGAAAGCTACAAGCTGCGATTAAAGACGGACAACTCAGTGGATTTCACTGAGTTCATTTGACACGCTAAGTAGATACGTTTGCTTAATCAATGGTATACATATGTATATGACATCTGTGATACCTACACATTAAAACACAAAATAGACAAGAATTAAAAAAATAGACTAAGTGCTACAAAATGGGCTCATAAGCATATTGATAGACTGCTTTACGTATCGAGTAAACGCTAACGCAAACCTTACTTGCCAAATCATAGTCAGTCGAGGTAAAAGTTATAGAGATGCATTGCAAAGTGCAAAAAATATAAATACACGATGTTATAGTAATGACAATAGGGTTGTATATATATATTTGGCTTTGAGCTAATCTAGTTATATCTTTGACGTTGTTGACTGTACGGCTACAGTTTGGAAGATATTATGTTGTATGTACTCACACGCAGTATGGTGGCAGACCGCATAAAAAGATTAGTATCGTACTCTTGATGTACTTTTTGCTGAACAGAGGCGTAGTTTGCTCCCAGATAGAGTACAGGAATTTTCTCTGCTTAGTCTTGTAATCGTCTTTGTTTAGAACAACATATTTGACCTGTAACATTTTAAAATATGGATATTATAAAATCCCTACACCGTGAAATAAAATAAAATGGTAAGGTGTCAGGTAAAATTAAATAAATTATCTACTCAAAATATAATAAAAAATACGCTAATACGCTAATAACGCTTTTGCTCGGAAGCAAAAGCGTTTTTTAAAGATGTGGGACGTCGTTTGCGGGACCGAGGCCTCGACCCTCGCTCCGGGTAGTTTCTGGTGCAAAGGTTATCCATGGCGGTTCAGCGCGGCAATGCCGCGAGTGTTATAGTCCGTGGGCTAGTCGGTCTGAAATTAGAAAACGGTATAATTTGGGGGTACCAAGTGTCCTTTTTACAGTAGTTAGACTAGATAAGTGCTACCTAACAAAAATGGGGGCCAATCAAAGATGGTGGATCTCAAGTTTTACAAAATCAAGTATATCTCGAGAACTATTAAATATATCTAATTACTCTCTTGAACAAAATTAAAGGCATATCTGTAAGCTTCATATTTTGCATATGCACCATATTGCTAAAACCAACCAATAATTAATTATGACCAAATTTATGAAAATTTCGTGATTTTGATTTTTTTTGTGTCGTGTTTTTACATAGTAGCCATGACGCTAAAAAAATTAAATATTTTTTTAAAGATAGTGTATTTAATAAGCTTTAATTTGATGTATATAACTTGTTGGCGGTATTACAAAAAAGACCCATAAAAAATATTTCAATGAATTGTAGTCATAATAGTCACCGTATACTTAGTGATTTAAGAGGCGACGAAATTTTCATAAATTTGGTCATCATTAATTATTGGTTGGTTTTAGCAATATGGTGTATATGCAAAATATGAAGCTTACAGATATGCCTTTAATTTTGTTCAAGAGAGTAATTAGATATATTTAATAGTTCTCGAGATATACTTGATTTTGTAAAACTTGAGATCCACCATCTTCGATTGGCCCCCATTTTTGTTAGGTAGCACTTATAAATGGCAATCTTGCATTTTTGACGTTTTTATAAGCTTACCTAACAGCCGTGAAAAGGAAAATTTGTACCTCCTAATTTTAACCATACCTGTCATACAACGGAAATCTTGAAATAGCCCGTATGCCTATTAGCTACCACTTTGAGATGTCTATCATACTTTTTTAACGTCCTTATGAATATGTCTAACTACTGTAAAAAGGACACTTGGTACCCCCAAATTATACCGTTTTCTAATTTCTGGCCGACTAGCCCACGGACTATTATGGGTACCTTTGCGCCGGGAGTGACGCGGGGCGGGTTGTCCGATTAGTTTAGTGTTGATTTAGTATTGTACCTTTAATTTTTTTTAATTATAATTTATTGTTTCGTTGTTTTCATTTTGATATGTTTAGATGTAGTTAGTTTAATGAAATTGTAATTGACTTATAAATTATGTTATAATAAATGCAAAATACATTAAGTTTTTGCTGTAAAATATATAATACATACTTTTGCCATTATTATAAAAAAAATAAAAAATATCAATAGTACACAATAGCTATAATATTAAAACAAATTCCCAGTGCAATCAAAAAATGAAACTACAAACGACAATCTCTAGATTGCAGGTCGACAATATGAACGAAAACAATATGTTTACATAGTACATTACGATACCAGCGCGAAAAGAATTAAGTTCGACACGAGTAGAGATAAATTAAAGTACGACCGATAAAGCACGACCGAAGGGAGTGCTTTAAATCGACACGAGTTACGAATTTCGTTTTGTCACGACGTGTTTCAGTACATATATATGGCCCTCAGAAAATGTCGACCTGAGATAAAATGAACCACTTCTCGCACTAGCGCGTAAAAAAGCGCCATCTGTACTTACTGAAAATATTTTCGCACTTGTATCGTGATGTACCTACCTACTAATTTAATTATTCGCAAACAACATATCAGTTAATCGGTAAAATTAAAAATATGAAATAATTCAAATTATGTACACTTACCGGAAAGTCCTCAATGGCATTGCCAGTGTTCATTCTGTAAAATTTCTGCATAATCTTTAATCCCTGGTCATGTTCTCCGATGGCAAAATGGAACTTCGGGCTCTCAAATGTGAAAAACACTATTAGAAGCATGTTGATACCGCTTAATAGACCAATAACTAAAAGGTACAGCCGCCACGGTCGGAATGCGAAACCCAGTAGAGGCATGTCATATGAGAATGTGCTCAAATTGAGTATCGGATACGCGAAGGCTGAAATAGAAAAGATTATAAAATAGTAATATTATATTATTTATTTGTTCATAGAATTTTAGAATTCCAGCTATTAAATTATACACGTCTTAGATTTTAGATAGCAACACTGAGCCAATTACAAAAAATGTAGTTAGTCACTACGCGTGACATATTTTGGAGAGCCTAGGTCTCCATTATTAAGCTCTGAGTAAGTACGAGTATAGGTGAAAAACTTAAGAAAGTCACCTGTTGTATGTGTGAGTAATGTGTTCGAATAGGCGTTTGTTTTGTTTGTGTACTAATTTTAAACATGTGTTCTCTATTCGAATACGTGACTCACACATACAGCAGGTGACTTTCTTAAGTTTTTCACCTATACATGCCGCGATTGCGGATTGTGACGCGTGAACGCGGTCTCAGTGCTTGATAATGGATCCTTTGCAAAGACCGAAGGCCGAGATCCTGCTTAAACTGCTTAATTATGGACCGTGTGCTAAGGCCGAGCTCCGCGTAGGGCCGAAAGTCCCTTTGAGGCGCGACAGCTCGCGAGGCCGAGCACCCGAGCTGCCAGAGCACAGAGCGCCATATAAAACGTGTAATATGAAAAAGTGCTTGATATTGGAGAAATATGCTCTCCGAAACATGTCGCGCGTATTGACTAAATACATGTGAGGTTAACCGGATATTTAAAATTATTACCTATGTTTCATATTGGTGAGTGAGTTTAGTAAAACGTCCCACTTTGTCGTTTGCCATAAAGCCGTTTTGTCAGTTTATTCATTTTTTTTTTTTTTTATTTATTGACATAATTTAATAAAATATTATACACTTTCCTTAAAAGTATCATTAAACCAATGTGGTTTGTCTTGATACCCTATTCCGCTTATACTATTATTGTAGAATAATCTAAATAATTCTTACAACATAAAGTGTTAGGCAAAAAACTTACTTAATGTTCAAATTACTTGGCAAAAAAGATACAAGGAAATCTCGTCTTTATGGTAAGCCACAAAGTGGGACGTTTTACTAAAAACTAACACATTGTATAAAATGAATGAAAAAAATGCGTCAACAATGACTACTTAGGGAAATAAAATGATAGACAATCTTAAAACACTTACGGATATTTACGCCTTGGAAAGCAAGGACTCCAGCAGCCGCATACATTAGATATGTTTGTCTCTTCTGTACACCCGTCGTCTCTCCCAGAATTGTAAAAATGATTGCGTTAGTTCCAGATGCACTGAAAATGAAAAATTGTACGTACTTAAATGTTGGTTTATGATGGTCACGCGTTTTCAGTTTAGCTACTCTTCACTTTCGCACTTGCATTTGTTAAAACCTGACGGCAAAAATAAACAATTAAATACGATACCATCATAAGCCTACAAGACTAGGAAAACGATTTTGGTGCCTGACAGTATACAGGGTCGGTCACAAAATAAATTGTAGTTACATACATTTAACTGGCCGCCAGCATCCTCAGTACAATGCCATAAGGGCCAATCTTAGATATAGGTTAGGTTAATTAGATTAGTTCGATTTAATTTATGTATAAAAATTGTACAGTTTTGAATACAAAGATGGTTACAAAAAATGATATAAATAATTAAGGAAATTGAAACAATTTACACTTTCACTTACAAAATTGCCCCTACGAACTTCATGACAGCGAGATAGATCCAGTTAATAGAGAAGGCAGCTAAAAGCCCAGCCACACAGCAGGCGGAAGTACTGACGATGAGCGTGTAGCGACGCCCTCGGGTGTCCGCTAGGAAACCCCAAAAGTGCGCGCTTACCACCACTCCTGTGGAAATGTAGATGTTGATGATGTAGTCCCTTATCAGGGACATAGGGCCGTCAGACGGGAATGCTGGGGACGGGTTGCTGGTGGTAGGACCTCGTGCAGGGTCCGCCCGGATAGCTACCACCGTCTTACCCGTTAACCTGCCGCTAAATAGTCAATACTGTGTTCCAGTTTGGGGGTAAGATAAGATAGCCGGTGTAATTACTGGCATAGAGGTAATCCATGTAAGTCCTCAGGGTAGGTAGCGCATAGGCGATTTTTCGGGCACTATGTCCATGGGCCTCAGTTCGCGCTTTCCATTAGGTGGGCTGAGAGCTCAGTTATCTACCTTCGTCACATAAAAAAACCCATTGGGCATCCTGGATGGCACAACTTTCCAGCCTAGGCCAATCGCTGCTTTTCAACTGTTCGCCAGAAATGGGGACGGGCTGATTTATTAAGCTTTCGTTAAATGGTTTACTAATATGTTACTTCCCGAACTATTAATCCCGTAGTTTTATTTGGTAGAATCACATGACAAGCCAACGTTACACAGACGTATCTTTCGCATATTATCATGAGCCAACCTTTTTTTTTGTTAACCCAGGGGAATCCGTTATGGATACCACCCGGCCCGGGAGCAACCGGGTGGTCATGTCCGACTCGCACGGACTAAGCCTCTGGGGTGTTCCACCGCTCGCTCTATGTGCGGGGCTTCGGGAACGCTGCTGCACACCTCCGAGAACCCCGCGAGATCATGAGCCAACCTAACCTAACCTAGTTGCCAAATGAAAATTCGGCCAAATGAAAGTTGGCAAATAATATTATGGTATATGTTGGACTGTTGGTATGCCAAGTGAATCATGTGCCATTGTTTGGGAAGTACTTACTTAAAATTAGGCAAAAATATTTCGGCGAAATAGCAGTACACCGGGTTGAATAGTCAATTTAAAGCCAGTTTTGTAAGTAAGCAAACTTCTGATCGCTCACCGTAATCATTATTAATGTCTCAAATTATGACGATTTCGTCTTCTGTAAGGCTGCTCTCATTTAACCTTTTTGCCGCCACATCAAATACAAAAGCTGACACTGAGACGCCACGTCAACAAACGTTTTCTCTGTGGACCAAGACTTTTATATCGGTCTTTGGCGTTGAACCTGCGGTGCCGATATATCAGTCGATGGCGTACAAAAGATTAAAAGCTAGTTCTAATGTGAACAGTACGCTTAGCACATGATTGGTATGTCAATATGTCGCCGCGAGATAGATTTTCCATCTTTTACCAACTATATGAATAAAAGAGGGATAGATAGTCTATCTCGCGGCGACATATTGTCGCACTGATTCTGTGCTAAGCCTACAGAGCCTATTACTGATCTTGCTACTGCTATTAAAAATAATAATTTCCTGGTAACTTACCTAAAATGGGTATAGAGCTCATCAATCCTTTCTTCTCGACATCGAGATCCAGATCACATTGTGCAGCCGTGGTCACGATTCCGATAGTGAACATCTCTGCTGTAGACGCCAGCAATGAGTAGATGGCCACAGTCATCAATACGTAGTTATATTGTCCTATACCTGGAATGTTCAATTAAATTGTGTAGTTATAATATTTTTTGAAACTATAGGTCAGGGAGACATAATATTTATAAGATGTAGATGAATTAAAAAAAAAAGAGCTGAGTAAGAGTAACCGACTTTTAATAAAGCTTTTTTAGCATATCATACGCAAAGAATGACAATCGGTGTGATAAAAGGTTGAAATCCCATGTCATTTAATTCCCTCGTAAGACCCACCATACTTTCTTTGAAACTTGCTTTGTAGGTGAATTTAGTTTCTTTGTAAAATCAATCAAACAAATGAAATGAGACTTTAATAAGTATATTAAAGGTTTAAATTTCATTAAAGTAGAGTGTACATTGTAATGTACATTGGGCCTTACGAGGCTAACTAAATGTTTAGGTACATTATAATTATTTTTTTAATGACAAAAATGACATTAATGACATAATGACGCAAAATAGAATCAACTCTGTTATAGGTATAAATAAGTAACATTGAAACAATATTAAACTTCACTCTAAAGGGATAAAAGATGGACCTAAAAGTCTTTGCAAAGGTGAAGTGACAGTGGACAATGTCAATAAAGAGATTATATTCATTAAACAAATCTTACCAATTATCTTCAACGCATCTTCAAATGATGTCTTGTCTTTTTCACTGATGCTATTGCATTTCGTAGCATCTGGATTTTCACGTATTTTTTCATGATTGACACTGTTTTTATCCGTCATATTTTTGAAAAATGTATGTGAAATTTTCCACGCCGAACGGTGTGCGATTTGGAAGAGATGTGGTGATTTCCGCGATCTAATTAATGATTATACATATTAATATACCCTATCTTGGTTAAATATTACAACATGGGTTGTATACAACGGTAGATAACTGTGATAACTAAATATGTATAAATAATGTGAGGATGGTTGATAAATCTTAGTTGATAAATGTTTTGCAAGTGGCGCGTGGCTATATTTTATTAATAATTCGCTTGCGCTCGGCACATAAGCGCGAGCGACAATCGCGAACTAGTCTATCCTGCCTGGGATGACAGCCATGAATGTGACCATAGAACTTAATGCCTATAAGCGATGTATTTAGTTCACAATGCCATGTATCTATTCTACAGTCATATTTATAATTTTATTGCTGTCCTGCCAGAGGCATGGGATCCCCGGTCCCCGGCATGGGATACAATCCAAATTTATTCGCTCAGTTCTGGATTCATATTAGAGAGGTATTCAGTAAAATTTTATAGAATTAAAGTTTGTCATAGGTAGGCGTTCTATGGTTTGACAAATGATAAAAACAATCGAATGCTCTTTGGATTGTTTTGGAACGTCGACGTACCTAACCTATAATATAATTTGACGGAGATGACGGAGTAGGAAATCAATGATGGAATTAAGTGACCATCTGTTTTCATTACTGTTAATTAGAACACATGTTCACTATAATACTGGTCTATATTTGGAAGCTCGTATTGGACACATTCATAAATATGAAGATCATGAAAATACGAACAGCAGGCCTTGCCAAGATGCAATTCGGCAAACGTATACGATAAGCGATAAGTAATAAATGTATAAGAATGACAAATTCGTACGAAAATTATATCTACATATATATATGATATTTAATAAATTGAAATAATTTTATTTCTCTACCTTGTTAATTTTTTCAGTTTAAAAAATATTTTCTGCTTTCTGGTTCAACGGCCGCACTTATAGGTATCTGTGGCAAGTTTTAAGACCAAGAGAGGTCACTTGCAAAAAAACAACAGTCACAAAAAAAATACGACATGGTATTGTGGACGTGACAAATCACCGACATATTTTTCCCCTAAAATTTTTACTATTGTGAAAAACACTGAATTTTATATTTTATAAATGTACTTACTGACTTGATGACTGTTGTTCAAGAAATAATAATAATATTATTTTTCGTGTAGAATAAATCTTGATATAATAATATACCTACTTACCACATACCACATCGCGTGTCAATATTTTTCACTACGTAACTCCATTAATTTTAGACATGGCTTTGACCTGTTTTCGCTAATGATAATTATTATATTCTTATTTTGATGCCAATAACTCAAAATGACGTACAGTCAAAGACAAAATACGGTGCACACAAAAATTTTCAAAAATATGTTCCAGTGCACTCTAATTCTGTGTAATAAGAACTTCGTAATTTTAAATATTTATTATGAGCGGATTCTTTCTATATTTTTTTTTGCATTTGACTGTACATTAGTCAAATTTCATTTAGGCAGTCTTACTAAATATAGACTTGCTGAATATTTATTCAGCAAGTCTAGATTTAGAATATTTAGTCACGGTTATCATTCACACGTCACAGAGCAAGTTGCACCGACCACACGCACCATTTAACGGGCCTATCTTTAATACCCAGCTGATATACATATATCTATACACCCTTACAATAATTTGAACCAACGATATTTGGCGCAATCTTCCCTAAGTGAGCAGACTTACAACGCCGGTCAATCAGACATCGGCAGCCCTACCATGAAATGCCGCTACGTTATAGACGCGCGTTTACCTACTTTCTATCTATCCCGCTCGTCTCGTATCTACTTGCGTATTGGTGCAAGTGAGCCGGATAGACAGAAAAAGAGAGAGAGAGAGAGAGAGAGAGATATATAGATAGAGAGAGAGAGAGAGAGAGAGAGAGAGAGCAGCATGCTTACCATGAGCAGCCTAAGTGGGTCTAACGCTAACTTACTTTCTTTCCCTCTCGCTCAAGCATATTTTGCGAGGACGAGTGGGTTGGACAGAAATTACGCACACAGACGTAATATTTTGTAGCCGTGCCATGAGTTCGCAAGTAATGTCTAGGTCTACCTTAGCGTTTACTGGATACGTAAAGTACAAAGAAGGTGGATTACACCAAACAAGCGAATGCTCATTCTATCCCTACTCTGCGAAAGTCGTTCGCTACACAAAACGCAATTCGTCGAAATTCGCTGACTTCGTAGAGTGGGGGATAGAATGAGCATTCGCTCGTTTGGTGTAAATCCAACTTTATAATTATAATCAGGGTATCTCGTAGCGTAGCACTGTAAGATGTTAGAGAACCACGGAGTCGATTTTAACATAAAAGTAAACTTATTCTCATACTCATCCTCACTTTATAATTAGGTAAAAAAATGCTTCTAATTTCATTTTATCTACGTGTTCTATGGATATTACAAACTAGAAGCTTAGGTAATAATATTTTTTGTTTGCGTGTTTTTACCTAATATACAACATAGCGTTACATATACAACATTTTAAATATAGTTGAATTTAATTCCAAATTATATTTATTTCGTTTATAATCAACTCTTGGAATGAGTATGTGAGTAAGAGTTGACTTTTATGTTAAAATCGACTCCGTGGTTCTCTAACGTCTTCCCGTGCTACGAGATATCCGAACCCTGATTATCATGCTAGCACCAGTGCATGAGTGCGAGCGACGTAGACAGCTTTACGTATCGAATAAACCCTAACGTAAACGTTACTTGCTAATTCATGGTACGCTACGAACAAATAAAACATGGAAGCCGCACGCCATATTAAATTGCCTTTCAAAAACGGTCCTGAATTTTAATTGACAAGTGTCACCCTCTCTTCTATGCATCACGGTAATGAATTTCAATATCAACCTATAAAAACTTAAACCGCCATAGCTGTGATTGGTCCATCAAAGTTTTGATTGGCTATATTCTATAAACGTTTGTCAAAGATGTTGCGCCGAAATATGCGCGGTGTTAAGAAAAGCGGTTTGTCCTGCCCATCTTGGCACAATTGAACAATTGTGTTTGGGGGTATTTTTGAGCTGGCGTTAGACGTCCATGTTATATACTTATACAGGGTGTTTGGTTAGCGGTGTCGGAGCTTTTAAGGGCTTAAACTACAATCAATTTCATCGATAAATTACCATACGTCAGTCTGTTTGAAATTTTAAAATGGCCGCCATTTAATAATCGTTGGCACAAAAAAAATTGTATGGTAATTTATCGATAAAATTGATTGTAGTTTAAGCCCTTAAAAGCTCCGACACCGCTAACCAAACACCCTGTATATGGTCGCAGATGGTACGGAATATGCGAGTACGAGCGGTATGGATAGAAAGTAAATCCTAGTCAATAACGCCGCGGCAGCTCATAGTAAACACCCAGTATTATTCCACAATTAGGTAATGGCGTGCTCGATCAGTCCGGGCGTTCTGTCATTAATATTATTATGCGAAATTTTCTTACGAAAATTGTACAGGTATTTGAAGGGTCCACGGAAAGAACATGTCTAGTCAATTCAAATTACAAAAGGAAAAACCACCTTAGATTTAACAGAATAAGGTGTGAATTACCCTGCTTTAAGCATGGACATGGACATGCTTTTTCCGTGGTTCCTTCATTTGTTTAGTTTCAGTCCGATAGATCGCCATATCGTTCACGTGTGCGAAGATAAATTAGTTGAATACGTAATCTAACTCCATGATAATACCCTTAGAATAATAACTCAGATACCTACTTGTGAGCAGTGTCAGCATCCTGATAGTCGCTCGAATCCGACAGCGACTGTAAAAAACCGCACTTGCTATCTCGCTTGCAGCTAGAAAATATACTTCTTCAATGTTTTACGACTTCAGAAAGGTTCTCTATGAGATTATTGGAAGTTTCAGAAGGTTTGATTTTTTTTAAAGACGTACCTACTGGTTGTTGGGTTATATTATAACTACTTAGAACTACTACTTCTGAAACTTGAACTTGTTAAAAAACCCTTCATAAGCAGCTTATTATGCTTCCCAAAACGACATTAGCAACGGGTGTGCAGTTATTTTTTACTCACATATAAAGTTACAATTTACAATTTTGCTGTTTGCGTCTCTTTCTAGCCAATATGTGCGTGCGTTAGAGAGGCAAACAGCGAGATTGTAAAATGTAACTTTATAAAACGCGTCCCAGTAATAGATATTACTTGATTAGTTACAGTTGATTTCTTAATAGTCGTAATCTAGCTGGACCTGCAATGCAGGTCCATAGGCATAACCACCACACACCTGCACATTCACACACTCACTTCTTCTACTACAATCACAGTCCTGTTACCGTCAAAATATTTTTCTAGGCTGTTTAGCTTTTTCCGTTGCTTCACTTGTACTGTAGGTATGTACGCATTGGAAGTCCGAATAAACGCTAACGTAAACCCACCTTGCCAACTCATGCTACTACCGCTTACTGTATTCCGTGGACTGCTCTTAGACTATACAAGGTGAAATCTTTTACATGATACAAAATTCTATTTTCTGGATAATCTACTCACGATTGCGATCAACTTTTACTATGGGACTTATATCGAATTCGGCAGAAAAAATTATAACCACTACAGTCGAGTGCATTAATTTGTATACACATTTGAAAGAGATCGGTATGGATAGTTGTATACATATTAATGACAGCTGGTTTCACAATTTGTATGGAGATGTACATTTTGTGGTAACTTTTTCAAAGATGGCCCCATAGTAAAGGTTAGTTGTAATCATGAGTAGATCCAGAAAATATGATTTTGTATCATGTAAAAGATTAAACCCAGTATTACGGTTTCAACAAATTCGTTTTTTGTTACTTCACCATAAGTATTCGAGTACTATTACACAATGTTATTAATCTGCGAATTAATTTCCTACGATATGACGACAAGTCTATTTTTAGGAGCCATACGCTTGTAACATATTTCATCATTCTCTTATCGTCAACGGTTACACAATGTGAATATTTCATTAATAATCGTATTACGCCTGACTGCTAACAAAGCTTTCGACGGTCCAAGGTAATTTTAAACAGAAGCCAGATCACATTGGTTGTAAACTTTGTTACTGACCGCATAATATGACCTTGAGGAGCCGCACCCACGGACGCGGAGCGGAGCAGAGCTGTGCAAAATAGACCAATAACATGCTTCAAATGGGATGCATAAGATAGGAAATCAAAGTAAATCTTATGATATTTAGCGTTTTTATGGTTTAATTTACTTAGTCATTGTCGTCTTGGTAAGACAAGTATCGTTATAACAGACGACTCTAGTCTAAAGGTGCATGCAGACCTAAAGAGCATTCGCTGTTCTAACCTCCCACTCTACGAAATTCGATCGTTACACAAAACGTGATTGGTTGATTTCGTAGAATGGGGATATTTCAGGATGCTTAGCCAAGTTGCCAATCGCTAACGCTTAGTAGCGTATCGTAGTTTTCCCTTTCTGTCACTCTTTCATATTAGTGCGACAAAGACAGTTACTGCCTTTCGTTTACGATTGACGATTAAGCGTTAGCGACTGGCAACTTGTCTAAGCACCCAGTATAGTCGCTATCATAATATATATCAGGGTTCTCACAAACATCCTGGAGGACTCTATTGGGATGGTGTTAGTGTGCAATTGTGCGTATTCAGATATTTTTGAGTATCGTGGCCGCTCAGATATATCTGATGGCGACTGTACCAATACCAAGTTTAGCGTAAATGCTCCGAGAAAGAATTTGTTAATCAAGTAAAGAAGAAAATATATATCGGTAGTACGTATATGTTAGATGTTTTTTGAAAAAGAAAAAATATTTTCCTACTAACTTTGCACACGCTTCGCGCGCGGTAATTTCTCTTTTTGACGCACTTGTTATGAAAATAATCGTCCCTTTCACGTGCAACAACCTTTTTTTAACTCGGGTGATTGTCGCCCTCGTTTCACTCGGGCTCCAACTTTCACCCAAGCCGAAAAAAAGTTTTCCCGCACTAGTTAGGAAATGTACTATTATTTAACGTCACAAATAAGACAGTAAATAGAAGACACAAAACAAAGAAGATATAGACGTTAAACAGGGCCAACCTCCGTGCGTTGCCACGGTAATCCATGGCCACAGTATAATAAACCTCTCTTTGTGTATTCCGTCACACGGCCATACTACTTATACGCCTAAGGATTTTTCTCATATAAAAAATCCTTAGGTAATTTATACTTTGCTGGCAGAATGGCAAGTTCTTAGTGTCTCAATTGTACCTAAGTTTCATCTGATATCTTATGTATATGTATGTATAAGTATATGTATTTTATTCCCTTATGTGTGTATAGTATTTGTAATTAGAATATTAAATTTCAAAAGTTACTTCTAATCCTGTTACCCGCTTTGTTCTGTTTCTTGCACCGCCTACATGTTCTCTGCTTTGCCCGAAGGTTAACTGGTAGAGAATGCTTCTTAGCATTAAGTCCGCCTTTTGTAATTTTTTTTTCCTTTTGTGCAATAAAGTTTTAAATAAATAAATAAATAAACAGTACTAACGTACAGTACTTATGTAACTATACACCCTACCTCCCGTTTCGGTGACCGCACAGCTACCCTGGCTTGTCTTCGATCACTCATACAGGGATGTTTGTTAAAGTCCATGTTCAGATATTTTGGAGGCTCGAGCATCAGCCTCTCTCTCTCCCCATCTGTATTCCATCTCAGATCAGACTGTGCCTTGCCTTATCGCATCACCATCACCAAAATCATTATCTCGCCATGCCCATGGCAAATTTTCCTTCAACAGCCTCTCAACACCGTCCCCAAATGACGGTGCAACGACCGTCCCACCATCGTGGGATGCGACCCGGCTACAGCTGCAGTAGCGGAAACGCGTGAGCAGCCACACACTCCGAGGAGTATCGTTTGTATATTTGTTTGAGCACCGTGGCCTTTATATATTATATCTGATATCATGGCGGTGGTTGTCAGTTTTCTGGCATTGTTCATCATTAGTCTATGATAGTCCTCTCCTATTAACTATGCGTAGAGACGCATTAGGAGGTAAATGCCCATAATCGCCACGCTGGGCAAGCGGATTTGCGAAGTAATGTGTCCACTATGATGACGCTGCTGCCCATCATCAATCTTCTATCAAATAATGGTCAGTGACACTTCAATGAGTTGGGGTGGTGACAAATGTATTCTTACTGCCGTCACCACACGGCCATGGCATTGTTAGTTGGTATATAATCCAGAGTATTTGCTTCCTGAAAAATATAACAATCGCCGTGAACAAATAAGAGGGAAAGCTCCTACTTTAAATACAATACAGGAAATGCGTCACAACACTGATGACTCTAAATGAGAACTTCCAATTCATTAGTTAGCCTATAAATTGGAAATACTCATAGGTATAGTTAGTTTAATGCGAGGGGCCGCACATAGTGTGCCACTAAGAGGGATAGACATAGTCACTTAACTACTAAGAAGAAAGTGCCACACAGGCACTTAGTGACGTATTCAACGCATTTGTCTGGCACTTACATTTAGCATCTAATGCACACACACACAAAAAATAGTGGCACAGTGATAAGGACGGACGATTATCGTTCCTTTTCACTTCCACTAGTAAAAAGTTTCATAAGACCATCCCTTTCGTTCTTGCTATTATTATAACGTTGTCAAATCCATATTAATCCTACATTCATGGTTTAATGAGATGGCTTCCTGACTTTCTGCGTCATATCTAATCTGCCTATCCAATTAATTATGCGTATGAATGCATTGGGCGGTAAATGCCCATAATCGCCATTACTGAGTTCGTATCCTCGCTAATACAATATTTATTTTGTGTACTTTATTATCTTCGTAATGAGTTTAACGATTGTTCAAATGTTCAGTCCACAGATGTCATATATACCATAGATCAAGCAAACGTACATATCTACTTAGCGTGTCAAATGAACTCAGTGATATCCACTGAGGCTTGCAGCTTTCGAGCGTCAAATTTTGTAAGTTGAAGTGAACAAAAACATTAATGCCTCCTTATAAGTAATATTAATTGCAACAACACAAAAAAATATGAATACTCAAGGGCCTGAGACATATTTAAAATCATAGGCAAGTAACAACTTCAGTACAAAATCTGACACGCTCGGCCGCCATACAAATGAATTAACTTGTTTCTTCTATCCAAATCTAATTCTGTGGTCGTTATCCTATCTTTGTTGATGCAGCCCCCATTATACATATCATCATCATCATCATATCAGCCGAAAGAGGTCCACTACTGAACATAGGCCTTCCCCGAAGATTGCCACAATGACCAGGCCTGCGCCACCCGCATCCAGCGGATTCCTGCAACCTTCACCAGGTCATCAGCCCACCTAGTGGGAGGCCTGCCCACGCTGCGCAGCGTCTTCCGTAACGTGGCCTCCAATCGAGAACCTTTCTGCCCCAGCAGCCATTGGTTCTACGTGCAATTTGCCCCGCCCACTGCATGTAAGGATAATTTAATTAAGAACTCATTATTTCAATCAATAATTTTCATTTTCATTTTTCACCAGATGTCGTCACTCAGTCATGAGGATAAGACAAATATTTAAGAAGTAACTAAACATTAAATGTATATAATTATTAGACAAACACATGCCTTATATGTATAATATGTTATGTAAGCAAACAAAGTTAGTTAATATAAATAAACGACAGGATGGTGATAGTTATTTACGTCATATCAAACATTTGCCTT
This sequence comes from Thaumatotibia leucotreta, assembly GCA_025490895.1. NCBI lineage: Eukaryota > Metazoa > Arthropoda > Insecta > Lepidoptera > Tortricidae > Thaumatotibia > Thaumatotibia leucotreta. The sequence goes on from JALPQI010016752.1 coordinate 23,039, forward strand.
GAATTTAATAATAAAGAAATATTTATGTAAAGTTCTAATACTTTTTTCACCACACTGCTGGTAAACACGCTGTTTGTTCTTCAATTTCAGAGCGCAAAACTGTGTTTTAATCTCTAGAGGTTAAAGTAATTTTTTTTTAATCTTCTGGGTAGACTAAAGCAATAACTTATACGGCCTGAGAGTGCAATAAGCTTTTTGACGTTTGAACTAGACAGTACGTTCGAAAACTCAATAGTTTCAAACAGATTCATACACATGAACCTTTCATAATATTATATTCAATATGCTAAAATCCAAATTAAATACCACATTTTGTTGTAAAAGGCTTTTAATTAAAAGTTCTAAAAATACGACAAATAAAAACAATAGGAAAATAAAAGTGTTGACACTATGCAAATTTCAGAACGCATCCGAATATTTTTTTCTTTTAAAATCTAAACGAGTTCGGTCGTGTTTTGTTTTCATTTACTCTTAATTTTCAAGTTTTCGGGTAATTGCGAGATGCGAAAGTGGGATAGTTCCGAAAATAACAGAAAAATCGCCAATAACTACATGAGTCTCATTTTGGAATTATCCTGAATTTTTAAGCATTGCCACGCCAAGATAAATATTCGAGGTTATTGTTTTATTATTTGTTGATTTGTTTATTTTTTTGAAGTTGAGGACTTGCAAATAAATACCTTCTAATTTGTTATGTTTGAGTTTTATTTCGCATGTTTCCTCGTTTTAGTGTGGTGAAAAATGTTGTGTTTCACTCGGCAGCAAAGCTTGTTCAACTCTCCTGCCTTAAAACCCTCGCATCGCTCAAGATTCCATTTTATGAACCTCGTGCGCTGCGCTCGTGGTTCAAATTCTGGAATCTTTCGCTTGCTCGGGTTTCAATATTTTCACGAGAGTTAAACAAGCTTTGCTGCCGAGTGAAACACAACATTTTTCACCACACTAAAACGAGGAAACATGCGAAATAAAACTCAAACATATCAAATTAGAAGGTACTTTGCTCCCTAGTAAAACAAATAACTATTATCTACTTAAAAATACATCTAGAGCATTTCAACAGAACATCTGTTATTACGAATACCGTACCAACTGTAAACGAAGATCTCTCAGAATGCTTTGCATCCTCCATACTCCTCCCGGTTATCTTAAATCTAAATTTCTCTTTGTAGAACCTTGCCCTGGTTGCTAGTTACACACTTCCTAGTCCTAAATTATCTACTATTTTTTACCGCACTGGTTTTATGTCCAACTCTTGTTTTTGGAACGATCTCCCTGAGGCAAGCACAGAGCTAATTCTCCTTCAAACGCAAGTTACGTAAATACCTTTCAAACAAGCTCAGTGATAGATGATCTGTATATTCGTTACTTATACTTGGGTACTTTATTCATTTATGTATATGTATGTTTATTTATATTTATACGTTCATGTGTATTTATTAAACCAATGTAGTAGTGTTGATTTGTGTTTCTTATTTCTTTTCAATGTTGACGATCCTGCACCTAATACAAGTTTCTGTTTGACCCAATGGTTGACTGGTAGAGAATGTCATAAGGCATTAAGTCCGCCATTTGTACTTTATTTCATTAATTGTGCAATAAAGCTTGAATAAATAAATAAATACCGGTTGATTCATGTGTCAGTGTCACTGACTATTGATTTATTGAAGATTGTTGATGAGTAGCACCATTATATCATAGTGGACATACGGTGACGATTGCCGATCCACTTGTCCAGCATGGCGTTTATGGGGATTTACCTCCTAATGCGTCTATAGGAGAGGCTATATCCAGCAGTGAACCAAGTGAATGATGATGATGATCTAACCTATTATCACACTACAGCTATGCTGCCTCATGACCTTTCCATTTCAGGTTACCGTTATTTGTATCCCTCAGTTCATCTTAGTTCGCTTCCAAAATCATTCCAATCCATCCGATTTGACATATTTTTTTTGGAATACGTTTTACGGAAGTCGATTTCAAGCTGTGACCACAAAACAACTTTTAAGCTCCTCTTCAAAACTATTTTGAACTCAGCAATTCAATTTTATTAACAAACAGCCGTTATACGCGAAACTGCAGTATCACCACAAGTTAGTGTTTTAACATCAATACCGATATCTCGACAGGACTTATGTTTTTAAGGTTCCGTAGTAAACTAGGAGCCCTTAGGTATAGTTTCGCCATGTCCGTCCGTCTGTCTCTCCGCAGCATAGCTCAGTGGCCGTTAGTACTAGAACTCTGCAATTTGGTAAAGGTATGCATATAAATCACGCTGACAAAATGGTAGAATTAAATATGGAATTACTCATAAAAAACACTGCCCGAACCAATCCTGATTTTCAGCGTTGTATTTTTTAAGTTAGCATATCTTGCGTAGAGTTCGTTTCATTTATTTTATTCTACATTTTATAGGAAGTAGTTTTCCATACGAGCATGCTACTGTTATATCAATTAACTCTACTTGCTTGTGTTGTGTTCCTAACTACCTACTAGGTACGAGTATACATATATACTATTATGGAATGAATTCATAAGAGTGTTTGATAGAACCATTGTGTAAAATAAGAAATAAGATTAATTAAATGTCTCTAGATCTCATGTTCATACTAAACTAATCTAACGCCAATTTCTAATATTTTTTGATGATGACGAAACTGGTTCAACTAATTGTATTTGATGGAAATGAGCATGTTTGCAGTTTCTTTCTATAGAATTGCGTTGCGCCCTACTGATTCATGTTAATGAATTTTGCAAATTTTGCAAATGACTTAATTTATCTTTTTCTTTCATTTGTCCATCGATGTGAAACACCTGCCGTATTTGATCCATAAGCCACTGGTCTCTCTCTGGTAAGAGACACGGCGATACTCGCCCGGCGGTGATAGCTGATAGCTGGGCGAGTGTCGCCGTGTCTCTTTTATTTACACGAGAGTGCGTATCTTTTGTTCGTGTTTATAGCCGATAAGTTCATAGCTTAGTAGCTCGCGGTGAGACCAGTGCCTAAACCATTTTATACCGGTTAATTGGTTTCGCTAACTCGCAACTCGCAATTAGTGATTGCAAGCGGATCCGAAAATGTATGAAGGATCCGGATAATACGGATCCAGATCCGGATAATTGCATACATTTTGGATCCGGATTGCGAAGCCTACTCGCAATGAAAACATTGGATGACGTGGAGCCATCTAGTATTTAACTACATAACTTTAACGACTGACTCAATATCCAATATCTGTTTAGTAGGAAGATCAAATACTTTATAAAGCAATCATAGCGTAGAACTGTGGAGCGTAGTTAGACATACAGTGAATAGATGGCGCTGTCACGGAGAGAATTCCATGTGAGTACGTACATTTACGTTTAAAAATATTCAGTACAGAACGTTTGCCCATGGCACAAAGTTCAAAATTGTTAGTATATTTTTGGAACGTTATACGCCCTTTTATTATCAAAAATCGAGTCAACATTATATGTCCTAGATTTTGACTACAGAAACGTCAAAAACTGTCAGGAAATACTTTACTTTTTTATGTATTTTTTTGTAATCGAAGTACAAAGTAAATTTACCTATAATATTAAATCGTTTTTTATTTGAAACACAATTATTATATATTATATATTTTATATTTATTATATATTTGAAAACAATCTAGTGCTCTGAGCTGCAGAGAAAAGGATTCCATATTCCTTTATTTCTGATGTAATAAATTCTTTAATGCATGTTATTTTCATATTATACTGTTTTGAAAAAACAAGTCCCTCTGAGTTTCGTACTGGTAGTAGATTTATTTTTCTTGTTAATGTGTCAGATGAACCGAAAATGCTTATTAATAAGCTTACTTGAATTAAGAAGTTTGACTTGACTTTGAAATAACGAAAAAAAAAATGTTTAAAAAGACATATTTCATATAATGTTTATTAGCAATAAATTAAACACAAAATTCCTTATTCATTTAGTTAGTAGGTGGGTAGGTACCTTCTCTACCTAAGTTTAAGATATAGTACATCTTCGCTACGGCAGTTTACTTGGCAGTGTTAAGTCGATATCACCTTTTGTATAATGCAATAATGTGTTTTATTATAATAAAATCTATAAAATGTACCCTAAAGTAATACTAATGTGGCAGGTTAGTATTAAAACTAAATTTTATTTATTTTAAACTAGATTTCTATCGAGTTTTAGAATCTACTGGATAGTAAAGCCATTTGAATTCATAGCCTTTAAGACCATATTTTTCATCTTTTTCAGTTTCTGGCTTAGGAACGTCTTCCGACAGAAGGTCCAGAACTTCCTGGGTTATCTTGGGACGGAACCCGTTCTCATCAGCAACGTAGTCTACACGGGTCCTAACGCCGTTTCTGCCGGTCACGAAGTAATAACCCTTCTTAGCACCATTCGTATAGCCTTCTTCGTGGTGGCCGTGAAAACCAACCGTGTAATTAAAGGTGTATAAAAGTGTCGTCATATCATCCTTGGTTAATCCGTTGGGCAGACCATCCTTTTCGCCTGGAGCTTTGTAATTCACATCAGTATTTTTGTCAACGATCTGCATTTGGGCCGAAATAAGCTGGGGTTTGCTTGGGCCTTGTGGGCCAACTTGATTGTTCTGTTGCCCAGGTGTTTCGCCGAAACGTGACTCGATTTGCTTCGGATTTCTCTCTCCAGATGGAGGAAGTAGAGTTTGGCCCGGAGTTTGAGGGAAGCTGCCAGATGGCGCATTTTGTCCGGGTTGAGGATAATTTTGGCCAGGTTGTGGGTAATTTTGTCCATCTTGAGGATAGTTCTGTCCTGGCTGTGGATAATTCGATCCTGCTTGAGGTCCTTGTCCTTGAGAAGTGTAGCTAGGACCCTGTTGAGGCGAACCTGGTCCCTGAGGATAGTTGGGTTGATCTGGAACTCCTTGTTGAGGATAGTTAGGTTGACCTGCTGCGCCTTGTTGGGGATAGTTAGGACCGGCTGCTGCAGAGCCTCCTTGGGCCGGAGTTTGTTGGCTTTGGGGGAAGTTTTGATAACCATTAGCTGCTTGAGGAAATTTAGGTGGAGTTGCGGGGTTAGTTCCCAGAACAGATGAAGGAAGAGGATCCCGGGAAACAACTGCTACGTCTGATAATCTTGGCGCCTGTGTTGTGGTTGTGGGCAAGCTGCAATGAGAGCAAGACTTGGAAGGCTGGTTTGGTTTCGGCTGCTGTGGAGGTGGACCCTGGGTTACTGGCGCTTGTTGGGATGGTGGGAAAGGAAGGGAATTTCCCTTCCTCGAAGTTACTTCGGGTGACGTAGGATCTGAAATGAATTAATAGCATTTATAATATAGCAGTTAAATACGAGCCATTGATGATCTTATCATTTTTATAATGAATTATTAATTTTCATAATAATTTATATTCCGACACGATGTTATTATAGCTACAAGAACGATGATTTTATATGAGTAATACCTACATACGTTTATAGGCGTGGCGTTCAATAAAAAACTCGTAAACTTGCTTTATATAATCAGGTTTCTCAAATATTACCTTGTAGAGTATGTCCTAATAATTAACAAATTACGTCTAACTTTATTATGATATTAACGGATTTTACACAACTTACATGGTTTGACTCTAATGTTCTTCATGGATAAAATCTTGAAGTTTCCATTTTCGTCAGTAGCGTAGACGGTAACGTGGTAAACGCCATCGGCCGTGATGAAGCCAAATTCGCCCATGATGATACCATTCTCGTCTGTAAATAAACATAGGTACGTTACATATCGGAGAATACATTGTTTGAAGTGCCTTGAGAACAATAATCTATAAATCAATATTTGTTCACGACTTCTGAGGTCAACCATTAGAAAACTAAGCGAATTTTGTAGTAAGTATCAGCCTAGGTAGATTACTAAAATAAAAAAAAAATGGGCGGATAAAGTAAGTATAAAATGCAAATTATTGTTAAGTTGTGACTTTATTATTCAAGTAATTTTATGAAGTCGGGTCTTTATTTATATTATAAGTGACAAATTAACCATTGAATAATAAATAGCAAATCATTGAGCGCTCAAATCACATTAAGTATGGCAATTCAACTTTTTAGATAATACATTGCATGATAAGACAGGTCGATAATAACAATTACCACGTTTCAAAACTAAAAACTTTATGGGTTTACATTTGATCGATAATGAACATTCACATAGCTCTTTTTAATCGTAATATTAGTTCATTTTTAGTTTATAGATCATTTTTTTTCTATGTTAAAACGAACATCGCTATTACAAGTAGGTATATGATAATTTTCTCCTACACGTCAATAATTTCAGCAAAAAGTAGGTACAATAATAATTATGTAACTTAACACTTTTATTAAGGTTAATCGCGACTCAATACAATAAGGAATGACGTTATTCTTTTGTTGTAAAATTATTCATAGACATTACGATTATTAAATTAATGTAATACTAATAAATTAGCATAACATTAGAGACATCGTTTTTACTTGTATTTAAATTACCGATATATGTTTCTAGGATTATAGCTTACATATTGTTTTATTTTTGACGGTATCGACAAGCAAAACGTTTTGGTCACGTTTTGATATCTAATTCTCAAGATATTTATGACAAATTAATGTTAATGTGGTAGTTGTCAACCGGTTAGGGGCCGTTTGGCGTCCATCGGTCTCATGGTAATATAATTTTCTTCATATATCCGGTGAATGGAGATACTATTTAAGGCGAAACGTGCGTATTATGTGCTCAGGAAATTTCAAATTGCTCGAATTGTATTTGAAATTGGAGTTAAAATTTTCAAGAATGATTGTAGATAACGGCTTTACGGTTAAGGAAACTTGGTTAAAATAATTTTGACGATAAAATTAAGTCAAGTTTTCTGGGTCACTAAAATAAGACCCTAATAGAACACATGTCTTAAAATTACGAAATACAATATGTATGACTATGATAGTTAAAAAAATGCCTATGTAATACGGATTTTTCATTAAAGATAGATTCTCATATTTTTCGTGATTTGTTCAAAAACTTCTATCCTAAAGAGCATCATATCCCCTTCCTTCATGAATGAGAGACATAAAGGCATTTCTACGGAGGGGGAGTGGTTTAAGGGAAGACACGTATCGCCTTAAGCAAAACTATACGTTCGACTGGTTGTCGTTATACATATCTAAATGATTTGTTTGGATGTGAATAGATAAGGTGTTATATTATAGTGACTATTAGCTTAAATCGAAGGTATTTTTTATACTATACTGCTATCTTTTGAACATGATTATAAAATGAACACCTTTTGAATTAAATATTATCTTTAACAGTGATATTTATAGAAATTATATACGATATATTTTAAAGTATGTAGTCCATCTCTTTTATTGATGAAACATTACAGGAAATTTAATGTCGCAGTCTCCTTTCTGGCAAAACTGGCGCTGACATTAACGAAAAGCATGCGCATAATACCTATATAATTTATATTAAGTATAATCAATTCACATTAATATGCAAGTGAATTGGTAATATGATATTTTTCTATTTGAAATTTTATGTTTGCTATTGTATTAAATTAAGTTATCTATTCTGATCAATGAATGAATGAAATCGTTTATTCAGCATGAACATAATAATGGTAACAAAAGATCTTAAATAACAAATACTTAGTGTATTCCTTAATATATTCAGTCTAAGTAGACGTGTGAAAACAGATGTCAGTGATATTGTCAGTCATGTAAAAAAAATATTTCAACTATTTCATTATGTCTAGTCACTTATTACATTTACAAAATACATAGTTCAATCTATAGTAAATGGAAAAAAATGGCAACATTACAACGAGTACGAGTATAACAATTTTCAACATTTTAATAACCGGAAAAACACATCAGGCTTTGGCCGAGAGTACCTCGTCAGGATCCTTAGATCCGTCTTACATTACGTAAGGAACCCGGTTCGGTAAAAATTTTAAAAAGGACCAATAAAAAAATATTTAAATGAATTGTAGTCATAATCCACCGTATACTTAGTGATTTAAGAGGCGATTTTTTTTATATTTTTCAATCTTGGTTATTTGAAATAAGCACTATTATTTACGAGTGGCACTTCCATCGCCTCTTAAATCACTAAGTATACGGTGGATTATGACTACAATTCATTTAAATATTTTTTATGGGTCTTTTTTTTAATACCGCCAACAAGTTATATACATCAAATTAAAGCTTATTAAATACACTATCTTTAAAAAAATATTTGATTTTTCTGGCGTCATGACTACTATGTCAAAACACGACACAAAAAAAAATAAAATCACGAAATTTTCATAAATTTGGTCATAATTAATTATTGGTTGGTTTTAGCAATATGGTGTATATGCAAAATATGAAGCTTACAAATATGCCTTTAATTTTGTTCAAGAGAGTAATTAGATATATTTAATAGTTCTCGAGATATACTTGATTTTGTAAAACTTGAGATCCACCATCTTTGATTGGCCCCCATTTTTGTTAGGTAGCACTTATAAATGGCAATCTTGCATTTTTGACGTTTTTATAAGCTTACCTAACAGCCGTGAAAAGGAAAATTTGTACCTCCTAATTTTAACCATACCTGTCATACAACGGAAATCTTGAAATCGCCCGTATGCCTATTAGCTACCACTTTGAGATGTCTATCATACTTTTTTAACATCCTTATGAATATGTCTAACTACTGTAAAAAGGACACTCGGTACCCCCAAATTATACCGTTTTCTAATTTCAGGCCGACTAGCCCACGGACTATAAATGTAATTAAACAGTTAAAGTCACATGTATTTACTCACTAGGTACGCGCGACATGTTTCGGAGAGTCTCCGTTATCATTATTACGAGTAGATATAATGCGTCGAGATAGGTACACACTCTCACACAATACATTTATTTATTTACTTTTTTATATTTATTTATTCAAACACACAATGACTTTATTGTTAATTGTTATTTCTCCGATTCATTATTCCGCACCAAATTTAGATTTTCTCTTGGACCCAACGGTTGACTGGTAGAGAATGCATTAAGTCCGCTATTTGTATTCTTATTTTTTGTATTTGTGCAATAAAGGTTAAAAATAAATAATAAATAAACCCGCGTAGTGACTACATGTGAGATTAACCGTTTAATTATATTTTTAGTACAGATGGTGCCTTATTTAGGCTCTAGTGCGAGAAGTGGGTATTTTTACGTCAGCTCCAAAACTTCGGAGGGCCATCTATACTAAAAAACGTCGTATGAGACACGTGCAAAAACGAAATTCGTAACTCGTGTTGATTTAAAACACTCCCTATCGGTCGTGTTTTAAAACATCGCCACTCGTTTCGAATGTCATGTTTTTCGCAGATTGTGTCGTGATGTACTATTATAGGTATTATACTCATATCTCACGACATTTTAATTCAATAGGCCTTCAAGATAAACGATTACCTTTCTTCTCGTGCCTATGTTGTTCTCCATCAATATTGAACCCGAACTCATAGGGTCTATTCTCGTCCGTATATTTGTCAGCACCTTGAGCCTCCAGACAGCAGGTAACGATGGTCACCAGGACGAACAGCCTCCTTAGTTGACGCATCTGAAAACGGGATGGTTTTCAATTAATTCTTTATCTATGTCGGTTCCTGATTGATGAGGCTTTTCTTTCTACCGGTTGCATAGTGGAGAGTGTCCCATAAGGTATTACATACAATATACAAACATACGTCATCAGCCCATGATAATCTACTGCTGGACTCTCTTTAACTATGCGTATAAACGCATTAGGAGGTAAATGCCCATAATCGCCACGCAGGGCAAACGGTTTGGCGATCGCGGTAATGTGTCCACTATGATGACGCTGCTGCCAATCATCTTCATTTTTTCAAATAATGGTCAGTGACACTTCAATCTCTTAGTCGACTCTTACGAGCACCAGCAGGAGGAGTTGGGGTGGTGACAAATGTATTCTTACTGGCATCACCACACGGTCAGGTGGCCACGATAAGGTATTAGTTGGGGCCGATATCTGGTCAGCAGGTCTAGCCAAGATACCATTCTGCAATCGTATGACAATAAGCGATATATAAGTGACGTGACTATAATAATGCATGGAAATGGTTACGTGACTTTTCGTTCGAATCTGTCAGTCTCATACATTTATTACTTATCGGGTATCGTATACGATTGCAGAATGACATCTTGGCTAGGCCTGCAGTTAATCACTGTGTCTTGATGGGCATTTTCCTTGCAAATCACTACATAGTATAAAATAAAGTCACTTTTTCTGTCCCTATGTCCCTTTGTACGTTTAAATCTTTCAAACTACGCAACGGATTTTGATGAGATTTTTTTAAATAGGTAGAGTAATTTAAGAGGAAGGTTTATATGTAGGTATAGTACCCGTGCGAAGCCGGGGCGGGTCGCTAGTAGGACATTGATTTAGAATAATTAATTTATTATTTAATGTCATTGTAGTAGGAACATAAAATCACCTATTACCTACAGACAACGGCCTATTTTACAATTTTCGGATATATATACCTGCCAGTTCAAATTTACTACCCCTTTTCCTAGGCGTAAAGGACCATTATTACATTTGAAGAACAGCTAACATCTGGCAGATATATGTATTTTATTTAGGAATAGTGAAACAGGTCTTTAAAGTACACTTAACCAATCGTAACCCTAAGTCAGAGAACCATATCAAAATGACAAGTAGTGAGTGATTTCTTACATTTCGATTTATAGCATTACTTAGACATGGTTCCTGAGTGGCCTACGGTTCTAAATGGCTGACTGTACTGTCGGCTCTAATAATATGTATACGATTTTGATCCTTATGCCTTTGACATATGTTCCGAAATGTAAACATATTATTAGAAGTGACTACTACGTGAAATTAATGGAACAGCTGATTTGTTTTTGCGATTCTGATGTTGGTTCCACAATTCGACAACAACAGTAAAAGTTCATCGATAGTACCCACGGATTAAGCCCTTTAAATTTTAGCAATCAACAAAAATATGTATGTTATTTTTGTACCTAATGAATATTATTGACTGATTTTTAATTATTTGTATTTTGTGTAGTTATACAATTTCTATTTTCTTATAATCCATAGAATATGCATGCGTAGCGTAATCAATTAATGTGTAAGCGATTTGGTGTTTGTACTGTTATGCTTATATACGTTATATATGACTTGAATAATAATAATAAATAATAATGAATGTCACATATGATGTGTCGGATGGTAGGTCTGTTATCTTATACATATTTTTTACAAATATTTATCAAATATCTGCTCACTCCGAAAATCCGAAAAATACACATACCTATTAATGTCATCAAATTTCTATTAAATCGCTTTGAGAAGTTTAAAAACGAATATATAATTTATAGCCCAGCTCTAAAAGTCACAAGACAGATTAAGTATGATAAATGCGATGGAAATTATATGCAAAATGCATATGTGTAAATATAATAAATGTTTGAGTTAGCGTTAAGTACTTCATATAATTCATATTAATTTAAGCATTAATATTTTTACGCGGTTATTGACATAATCTGTAAAGGTAGGGTTAGCAAAATAGTAGATGTAAGTAATTATATATTGATTATGATCCAGTTTATTCAATGTCGATGCACTTAGAATCATATAGAATAAGCCAATAGGAACGCAGCGGGTAAGTTTCGCTACAAAATATATGTGACACTTACCCGTACTTATTTGCGTGTGTTTACCCCACAAATTGAGCATTCCACGAAATGCAACGTGCATTCTACTTTGTCGCGAACATGACGGCTATGACAACTAGGTACCTTAGAAATATATGGAAACTGCGAGAATTCTCTATAAATATAAACACCCAGTTATAAAATTAAGATAAATCAAAAATTGTATTCGAAGAAGATTAGACGCGAAGAACGGTGTCATGTATCCCACATTCTCGTGGAATGCACCAAATGACAGAGTTTAACGTTCCATGTTTAACGAGTACATGGTACAAACCTATACTCGGAACAGTAGAGTGTACTTGACATGGAGTTGGTATTATGACGAAACGTTAACGTTTCCGTTATTTACTTTCTTTTCATCCCACCCCTACACGCGTATTGACGTGTCCGAGAGAGCGCCAACTTAAGGTTATTAAGGGCACTCGAATATTTTAAACCTACAAATCGCCGTTAGACTTTCTTTACCTCGTATCTACAACACTCACTTGATGGAACAAAATACCTTTTCTCAAAGATGCAATGAAATATTGTCGTTATGTTCCTTACAATAGGCTGGCTGTGAAGTATGACGTTTCAGGTGCGACTAGGACAAGAGGTCGTTAATGGAATTTAATGCAAATCTTGAGGCCTTGGCCGGTAATCTTTTTTAATTCCATTCCACAAAAAATTGTGGCACAGGCATCAGGACATTCTGCCACTATGCAAAAAAATAAAAAATAAATTTGATGTTTTTGTTGTTCACAGGATGAAACTTGAGTCGTGAACTTTCTACCTCTGTAAACAACTAACAATTAAATGCCCCACAAGTTAATTAAGCTTTGACAAGTTATTTATTCATCTTTTGTATTTTTTGGGTTTATGGATTGGTATTTTTTGGCTTTAGGATATCCAAAAGAATTTTTAAGACAAATTAATGGAATAATTTAAATTACCTCTTCAAATTGAAGTAAATAATAACGGCAATTTTGTCATATTGTGTATAATTAAATGATATTTATTACATTTCACGTTTTAAATAGCTTAATTAGCCGTTATGATTTCTGAAAAACACCTTAAAAATTTGAAAAAGCCACAAAAAATCCAAAAAAAAAACATGACTATGTATTTCTAAGTAACTTATGGGTCCCGGCCTCTATAAGTAATATACCATTATTCAAAGTGAAATTTACACAAATTGATTGCTGTAGACTTGAGGTTGAGGAGTAAGTATCTATGTATAGCCACGAAATACCATCATATACTTGGTAACCCTAAGACACGTGTCCACCCGGATATTTGCTCTTCGACGATAAACGATTCGCGAAACGGCGATTAATAAAATTGTCCGAATGCGTAATCGATCGGTACCGAACCGAGTATTCATTTATTTACTCATTATATTTACTATTTCAACGTCTTAAGATTTACTCTTCAAGGATTATTATAATGCACTTATAAATGTCAGAAAAAATATCATCTGCTTAATAAAAAAACCGGCCAAGTGCGAGTCGGACTCGCGCGCAAAGGGTTCCGTACCATTATCAATTTATTATTAAAAAAATACAGTTAAATCAACCTACTTCAAAAACTATAGGAGGTAATTTAATCAAACCAAAAATCGTTGATAGAGTTTATTAATGTGCATAACATATATTTTTTTTAGAATTTTATGTCGCGTAGTTTAAAAAATAAAGGGGGGGGGACACATTTTTCATACTTTGAGAGCTGATATCTCGAAAATGATTTGCTTAAATAAAAATGAAATGTATAAACCTTCATATCATTTTCAAAGACCTTTTTATTAATACCCCACACGCTTATATACAACTAAAAAATTTTTTTTATCCCCCAGTTACATGTATGGAGGGCCCCCACCCCAATGGTTTTTTTTTACAATTTAGTATCATAATCCTGTAGCGGTTCATACAACACATACCCTTACCAAATTTCGTTACTGTAGCATTTATAGTTTCCGAGTAAATTGGCTGTGACAGACGGACAGACGGACAGACGGACATGACGAATCTATAAGGGTTCCGTTTTTGCCATTTTGGCTACGGAACCCTAAAAAACTGTCATGTCTTGGTATTTATTTTCAAACAGATAATATTTTTAATAGACTTCTGTTAATATTTTTTGCACCAAGCAACCCGTATAGCAATAATAATTATTGTAAAGAAAACAACGAATGCCAAATTATGTACTGCCAATAAGTTTAAAATGGTTGCAAACATGTTATATAGTTTTGAAACAAACAGTGTTTCCATACTTATAAGTTGTCTAGTTCTTTGTTATGACTAAATATTAAGAGAAAATATACTACAACTCTAATCCGGCTTTCATTCGCCATATTTCCTACGTTTTAATAAATGTTTTAAATGCGTTTTGAGCAAAATAAGCGGAAAACAGTCGCTATTTGTACCATTTTGCCTACATTTACACCCCAAATTTGCAAGAAAATTATCTAAGACCGTCATTTACGACCCTATCAACTCTAATTGCTCAAAAAAATCGTGGGTGTAAAGGACATACATAGCATTTTGACGTGTCCTTTACAACATCTAACTTCTAAGCCGTTTAGCTTATCACTACGATTGCTACACCAGGTCAAAGATACTAACAATCTACATTGTTTTCATATACACGTCACAAATAGAGGTCAAAAAACAAAAAAGTTATTGACAGTTTTCTAAAAAAAAATTAGTTTTTTGCTTCTCCTGAAAACCTGCATTTTGTCCTTTACGACAATTGAACCCAAAGGTATCGATATGAGTATGACTGATATTTTAACTACTTTCGCTGAAACATTATTGGAACGAGAGGCACACCGAAATGGTCGAGAATCGTGGAAACTGTATGAATTATACCTTTTATGTTACGACGATATCCTTTCTTAACTTTTTTTGATCATGTTTATAAATGCACAATTGAACCAATTTGCAAAGCTCACAGCCCATTTTATGTGGTTTGTGGCGGAAATTTGTATAGATGTTTGGGGAGTCCATCAAGACAATAAATATTAAAAAAAATATATTTTCTAT
>JALPQI010016753.1:0-26863 GCA_025490895.1 Thaumatotibia leucotreta
GTTCGATAGGCGGGAGTTTGACAGCTCGGAACCCGTCGCCGCGGCTCGCAGATGAGGTAGCTTGCGGGGATGTTTTAGAAATATTATTGCGAGCGCGCTTTATTCGCGAATACATATCCTCGAACGAATCTAAGGCGGCGTAATCGGGGTCAGAGCCAGGAATTAGTGACATTGTACATTTATTAATGTCGTCAAGAATCGCTTCGAAATTCGAACGCAGGTCGTCGATTGTTTCGCTATCAGCCATGAAAGCTTCATTACTTCGTGATTCGAAATTCGATATTTTTTTAGACGCATCGTAAATTCGAGAAACACGTTCGAAAATCTTTTCTTCCTTAGATTTTAATAGCTTTATTTTATTTTCTAATTCAGATTTTGACATATTGACAGCATAAAATGCAAATGTCAAATTCTAAACATATGAAAATCAAAAACAAACAATATGAAAGCGGAAAAAATATGAAATGAGCGGTTTAAATATACGAAATGCGTATGAATATGTCTGTGCCGACCAAATTACGTCGACCACAGACGAGCGGTAAATGAATATGTCTGTGTCGAACAAAAATTACGTCGACTACAGACGAGCGGTAAATGAATATGTCTGTGTCGACCAAAAATTACGTCGACTACAGACGAGCGGTAAATGAATATGTATACGCGGTTCAATTACGGGTTCGAAAAGGACCAAAAAATGCTTACGCAATAAGTGCTTACGCAATTTAGAATTTTGAGGAAAGGTTGCCGATAGCTGAAGGCGCTAGGAAATATTAACAAAGTGTATAAAATAAATAATTTAGAGCTCGCAGGAGACTTACCTTTGAACTATGAGATGCAGCGGTCTTGTATGATTATATTCGTGGATTGTATCTCCAGGCGGGTGTGGTTACGGCGGCGGTAACACTTTATGGCGACGCTTCCTCTAATTTGCGGCTTTTAAAAACGAGATTATAAAAATCTTCCGTTTTCGTTGACAAAATGATATAGACTAACTTTTCTGTTTTCTTGACATATTAAAGAAAATGAATGTAGGTGGCCAGCAAGTCACCTGCTGACTATGAAAGAAAATAGTTTAGGCCGAAAAGGAATTTAGCGCACTAGCGCCACCAGAGCCTGTGCAAGTATATGGTTAAGATGTATTGCCATTTTGGTCTATGGCTTGTCAAACGAGATATTTATTGAAAAATTTGACCTATGCCACAAGTTTTTGCGAATAATCTACGGAGTCCCGTCGAGTCACATGTTAGTATTGCTTCCCAGGAATATCCGTTGGGTCCACGGGCACATAAGTCTCATCATCAATTATGAGAACTTTTTCAGAGTATTTTCATACGCTCTTCGGCATCCTCTTTTAGCTCGCACTTCTTGGTCCTTAAAGTAATTAGAAGCTGACAGTTTTGCAAATGCTTTAAGCTTTAGGTCGCATGTTTTAATACGAGCTATACTTGACTTCGATATTTTCGATTTATCCGCAGCAGCTCTAAGAGACATCGAAGGATTCCGTTCATACACTTTTTTTACTTTATTTATGTTCATAGCTACGGAAATAGTACATTTTTTTCCCGGAATCTTCTTGAAAATGTGTTCATGTGATTCTTCAAAACGCTTTATAATTTGATACAAAGTAGTTCTCCTTAAGGTCTCTGCCCACTAGACCGTAGCATACCATGACCGTAGCATGAACGTATCAGACAAAAAAATATTCTTTGTATGGAAAAGTATGAGACTATGCCCACTAGGACGTTCCGTCGCCGGCCAACACCATCGCGTGCCATGCACGGACCGGCAAGAATTGTCGGCGAGAATATTTTGCCGGCCCCGACACGCTACGTGCATGGCACGCAACGTTGCCGGTACGGTGTGCGCAGGCGGCGAAACGGTGAGCATACGGGTTCTATACCTACATTTTTGTATTGTATTTACAATTTTTATCCAAAAGTCTGCAAATTTTTCACTTTTGATAGTGAGTAATAATTTTGTTATGGCGAGACAACGGAAACAATATAATCAGCATCGCTATTTTCTGAAAAAAAAACTTAATTAATTGATTGTAAACCTGCAAACCGAAGATTTTCATCGAGATTGAACAATATTACTTCATTTCTTACAAACAAAATAATTAAAAGAAATATCAATTTTGAAACAGTCATATAATTTACGAATTTATCCAGATAGATTGCACAATTTGTTTCTTTTTTTACATGGTAAGAACCATGCTTTTGATGTGGCTTTCTAAAATAAATTTTACAATGGAACGATAACGACGGATATGAATCGCTCATACTACGGGGATGATACGTAGTTGCGACGCGGATGATACGTGGTTGCGACGCGGATGCAACGGTCACTAAACGGGCTTAGCACGGACATGAAACGATGTACACACGTTATAGTGGGCATAGTAGTCCGTGTCGTCTCACATTCCGTGTCTGATACGTTCATGCTACGGTCATGGTATGCTACGGTCTAGTGGGCAGAGACCTTTACTCCCTCTGAAGAAAAATTACGTAGATATCGTGTCCGTTTTTCCATAACATTCATAATTCTGAACAACTCTTTAGCGAATACCACGTGATCAGCTCTTTTCATTACTAAAATTTCAATAATACAATAATATTTCCCACTAAATTTTACAGATTTGAGGCAAACGGTGGCCATGACAGTATTTTTTCTTAAAGAAATAAAAATATTTTCAAATAGTTCAAAATTTGAAATTTATCTCTTTACTTCTGGGACACCCTTTATCTGTGTATACTAGGCGACGACATGACTCACATATAGTTATGATATGTCCCTGAAATAGAAACAATAAATTAAAACCCTCTTAACTAATCAATAAGTAGGTAGGTAAAATAACTAATAAGTATTTCCAAACGATTTTAAATTACATCGAGAAATACTTAATATTTTTTAAATTCGTGTCATAATAGAGAATTTTTTTTGTCGGGTAGGTGCTCGGCATTATCAGGAAGCCAATTTTCAGTGTAAGATTCTATACTTCAAAGTAGTTGGTCAAAAAACGGCTGGGCCGGTTATGTTCAAAATAGTTTTGTTTTAAAATAATATTTTCACGGAAACCCCTAATTAAATCTCCTTGTCTCAATTAGCTTCAGTGCAATGGATACTGAAGTTCATTGTGACAGCAATATGAATTCGGAGGTTTCCGTGAAAAGCCGAATGAACAGGATGTTTGCACTACATTTATAGTTTATTTTTTGTGTCCTGGATACAGCAGCAAGTTTAAGTAGATTTTTGACAGATGAGGTAACACGGGGTGCGAGCGGGTCCTACGTTCCAAAACAGTCACGTTGCCATAGAATGACAATTTTGTATCGGATCCAGTCTCCTTAAACAAGGACACATAGTATTTAAATGCAAAGTTTTGTTTTCAAATTGTTTTCGGCTGTCTAGATTAGAGCGCGTGTCGAAAAAGATAATTCATTTGTTTCGGATGAAAAGATTCGAAGAACTTTCAACCAGACCAACTTCTAACTTTGCAGGCAGAATCTTGGAGGCCGACGTCGGTTCGGTATGCAATTATTACCTATATGCTTATACATACCTAATACCTACCTATATTACATACTTATTTAAAGTGGTAACTCGTCATCAGCCTCTCTCAGTCCACTGCTGGATAGAGGCCTGTCCTATTAACCTATGCGTATCGATGCATTAGGAGGTAAATGCCGCGGGTTGGTTATCGCAGTAGTCTGGCCACTATGATGATGCTGCCACCCATCATCAATCATCTGTAACGGAATATTCATTAATACTTCAATCCCTAAGGGTCGATTTGACCAAACTTTTATTCGAAGAATAACGCTTACTCTCGGATAGTAATGTCAAAATTCCATAGTAATCTGACACTAAATACTTATTTACAATGCAAAAAATAACAAATACATTCAAAACGTGTTGATCACTAACACTCGTGCTGAAAAGCCACTTAAAAAGACTTCTTATCCATATCCTTAACAATTAATCATTAGTACATTTGAACATATCATACAACATTTTACAATGCATTATGCGAGGAAAACCAAACTGACCACCTTGGCAGTACCGACCAGGCCGTGCGGAAAAGTACTATAAAAATGCTTACCCGCACACGTGCGGAACAAAATCACTTTATGTGCATATGCATAGTAAAAAAGAATCTCATCTCACGAAAACAAAATAATCTGCGATGGCGGCTGCTCTTTGGTTTCAAGGTTTGAATCTGCGCTACATGGTTCTACTTTTGCACCCGTTACCAGGCAAACATGAGAATAGAAGAGGTTAGAAATCGCTGATGGCTCTGCCATCTAGTACACAATAGCGTAACTGTCTGACAGCGCAGCAAGGTTCTTTGCGTTCTGTGGAGCACAAGGCAAGCGATAACGCGAGATCTCGAAGGCTGGCTAATAGATGGCAGCACAAGTTACTCTATTTAAGATTCTGGTTCGCTACAACCAAAATAAATATCATCCTACCATATTCCTAAAACGTCGAAATCCCAAAACAGATTAGTCTCATAACGTCTAAAACTTGAAATGACTAGGTACTACTACTTCTCAAATTGCCGTATCCCCAAAATGTCTATAAGTAGGGCTTGCAATATCGGACCATTTCCAGTTCCGGAACTGATTTCCGATATTACAATTCAATTCCGGAATTCCGATACTAGTTCCGGAGTTAACGAAAATTTTGTAAATCTAGGTCATATTTAAATAAAACGTAAAATTGCTATGTGATTTGTATACAAGATACCCATGAGGAAAGGGAAACAATTTAACAGCATATTCCTGACTTCCTGAGGCTAAAAAAAGCAAGTATTTTTGTGTGTTTCGAATGCTGCACTACATAAAAAAGAATTTTATTAATGAAACTATCGCAAAAAATGCATTTTAAAGTTTTAGGTAATTATTGTACATTGTGCATCTAGGGGAGGTAAGCACAGAATTACTAACAAGAGTGTTAGAAGAAGTAGAGAGTTGTTGAAGGCAACACAGCGACAAAATCGTTACCTAAAATGCGCAACGGTTTAAATAAAAGACATTTTCTCTTAAAATAGACGTCATCCGGTAAACTTATACTACATTTTAAACTTCAAATCTAGTCATAAATCCGCTGTTTTTTTTTTCCCTTTCCTCATGGGCACATTGTATTGTCCATTAATAAATTAAGGTTAAGTTCTTATACAAAATGCTAAGTACTTATAGGTACCTATGGTGATTCTAATTACATATGTTACAATCTTGGCAACAATCAGTTCTTCTTCTTTGTCGTTAACACTCTTGCCAGAGTGGTCGTGGTCATCACTTCAGCTGTTGGTGGCAAGCTTTACAACACGTTGCCACTCCTCTCTGACGGTCGCCCTCCTGGTGCATTCATACAGTGATGACGAGCCATTTACAGCCGCTTTTATCTGGTCAGTCCACCTCATAGGCGATCTTCCTCGTAGCCTGGTTCCCTCAATCTTTCCTTGGACCACAAGTCGCTCCTCGCAGCCACCTCTCCTCGGCGGCACACGTGACCAAAAAAAGTGAGGATACGAGACTGAACTAAAAATGATAAACGCTGTTTGATGCCTAGTTCTCGAAGTATAGACTCGTTGGTTCGGAATTCAGTCCATGATACTCCGAGCATTCTTCTACAGCACCACATCTCTAGGGCGTCTATCTTCTTCTTCTCTACTTCCCGCAGGGTCCACGTTTCTGCGGCGTACAAAAATATGGGGAATATAAGTGCCCGAACCAGCCGAATTGTTGTGGCTCTGTATATGTTACGATTCCTCCATATTTTCCTCAACTTATCCATTGCAGACCTAGAAATTGCCATACGCTTCTTCACTTCTTCGATACATCCTCCGTTGTTCGTCATTAATGCCCCCAGAGAAATGTACGACTGCACCAAATCACAATTAGCAATTTGAGTAATTTCTGGAGAATTGTTATTCATGCGGTAGACAATCATAATTTTTGTTTTATTCCTCTTTATCTTAAGTCCGAACTCAAGGCTAACGCGCTCCATCTTGCCGAGAAGTTCTACCATATGTAACAATCAGTTACGTACCTGTAAACTTTAATTACAGATACCAAAATTTTACTTTTTTGGAATAGCAAACTTGATATTAGACAAGTGGAGACTTAAGTCAAAGTTTAAGATTCTTCGACATATGTAAATAGTAATGCGTATAATTATCGAAGGGCTAAAAGAAAAATAACGGTAAATAATTGCAACCCAATTGATAATTAAAATCTGCTACAGGATCGTTGTTTACCTTGGCCAGTTTTCGTGCTTTAGTAGCTAGGTACTACTTAACTTTTTTTAATTTAGTAAACACTGTTTATTTTACAGAAAATAAAACATAACATAATTTGTGGTTAGAATTATTTATCGATATATATTGTGGTGGCTTTGTATCCTGTATTCTGTACCTGATTATCATAATCGTGTTGATATTTTATGTTTATCCATGTAATAAAAACACTTTTTTTTAATTCCGAAATTCCGATATTAGCTGTGTCAATTCCGAAACTGTAAAAACAGCAAAATCGGTCCGAAATTCCGATATTTCGAAATTCCGGAATGCAAGCCCTATCTATAAGCCAAATTAACTTCGAACCAAAACTTCATTTTCTCAAAATGTCTAAAATGCAGTATCCATAAAAACTGTATTAATTTAGTTTTTCCTATATACTGAATGCTAAAGCTGATAATACAGGGTGAAAAATCTTTTTGGCTCAGTGAGGGCAGATACCAGATCCAGAGTAGCTACGTGAAAATGATCTTAGAAGATCTTCCTTCGATTTTAAATGAATGAAAATTGGCGTTTACAGATTTTTGAAAAAACATATTTATAGGGTGCGAGAAAATTGACATTTTTGACAACCTTTTTTTATGCCAATCGATCCTGTTTCTGTTCGAGATCAAAAGTTTGTAAGGGACGAAAAAAAAATTTTCGGCTAGAAAAGCCGCAAATCGAGAATTTATATTACCATACAAACTGTATGAAAATTAAACATTTTATTTTTCACGTTTATGCCAGTCGACTCTATTCCTATCCAACAGTTACCAATAGTTTCATAGGGCAATGTAGGTACAAAAAAGCCAAAAATGTAAGAAAACTGTTTTTAAGGAACCCATATAAGATCACTTTTTGACCGGTCATGTCAGCGTTTTGGCCTTAAAATAAATGTCAAGAAAACCGAAGTAATGGGGGTAGAGACATTGGCGCCACCTGACATTCGACTCGGTGATGACTTGCTTAAGCATGTGGAGAAGTTTAGATATCTGGGAAGCACAGTCACCACTAAGTGTCACCTTGATGATGAAATTAACAGCAGGATCGGAGCAGCAGCTGCTGCCTTCGGGAAACTTCGCATCAGGTGTTCCGCTCACATGACTTAAAACTCTCCACTAAGATATCTGTGTATATGGCAATTGTTCTGCCCAATCTCTTGTACGCCTCCGAAACTTGGACCCTTTACCGTAAGCATATACGCACATTGGAAAGGTTTCATCTTAAATGCTTGCGTGACATTATGAACATCTCTTGGTCGGACCGTGTTCGGAACACGGTAGTTCTACGACGCGCTAATGTCAGCGGCATTGAGACCTATCTGATGAGGCGACAGTTCCGATGGTGTGGGCATGTCTCCCGTATGTCTGAAGAAAGAGTTGCTAAGCGCATCTTTTACTCGGAGTTGCAGGAAGGCAAGCGAAATCAGGGCGGCCAACTCCTACGGTATAAGGATGTGCTAAAGCGGCATATGCGGAGATGCGACCTGGAACCTTCACAATGGGAGACTTTAGCCCAAGATCGACCTAAATGGAGGCGTACAGTGCAGAGCAAAGTGCAAGCCTTTGAAAATGAAAGATGTGTGCAACTCGATCTTAGGCGCAACGAGTTGAAGACCAGGCAACCTGCGGTCATTAATTACCATTTTATTGAAGGGGTGCTGACTTGCAGCGACTGTGGCGGCACATTTACTGCAAAGATTGGCTACATCAGTCACCTGAGAGCACATGAACGACGCGCTCAACAACCAGTGTAACCAGTCACCGTGGCCGAAATCGGCTAGGACTAGATGATGATGATGATGATGATGATAAGATCACTCGCGTGTCTGTCTGTCTGTCCCTCTGTTGCAGCCGATTTGCTCCGAAACTACTGGATCGATTGAGTTGAAATTTGGCACACATAATATTATGTTGTAGGTAACCCAACAATAGACGTGGAATGTATATAACGAAATTTCAAAAATGAGGACTACTTTTACGGGGTAAATTAGAACAAATTAGAAATATATTGTTTTAAGGATTGTAAGGTAAATAATATTAAAGTTATTAAAAATTGAATTCTTAGGCATACAATCATTTGGGTTGAAGACCAAAAACGTAAAACCGAAACTGAGTTTCGGCTTATAAAGCTCGTAAGAAACGAAAATAGCTTAAAGCCGAATTTCACGTGTCATTTCTCCAGTGGAGTGAGTTTTGGATTTTTTATCTCTATTTTGAAGAGAAAGGTGAGCGCAATTAAACATGCTAGTATATAAATGCAATGAAGAAAGCGATCGTATTTCACTGGCACATACCACTACCCAGTGGTCACAAACGTCTCGCGAGCAAATATTTTTTACCATTTGAAGACCAGTCAAGATAAAAGGTAGTATATTGACTAAAAGTAAAATTAATCACAAAATGTAATGTTTTTCCACTCGTTTTTTTCTTAGTTATAGTAATAAATTGTTGCAACTAAAACATCGCAGTCCTTTGAAATTGGTAACAGTTCATATCGTTCACCCTGTAATATTATTATCTGAATAATCTGGTGGCTGGTTTCCGTTAAATACCTACATAATTATAATCACCACCCATGCCTTATCACAGGGATGCATAAAACGTAAATGATTATTGTTTCGCCGTCGCAAAACTTCGCGAGCACTCAATCATCCGCTTGAGCTAGCTCATTCAGCTCATTTGCACAGACGAGTCACGCGGAAAATCATTTCTTTTCATTTCATTTTTCACATCTTACTTAAAGTTTCCTGAGTGACTGGGGAAAAGCGGTCTGTTTATTTTTCTTTTTCTCCTGGTGCCTAATTGTACCTTTGGTTGTTGTTTATCTTACGTAGTTACTCACAGAATAAATTGGTTGTCATGTTAGCGTCCCTACTCACTCTTTTTTGCCTATTCATTTTTATCCAATAGTAGTTATTTTCAATAGTAGTTACAATTACTCTTAAAAACATATTTTCAAAAAAGTGTACGGACAAAAATTAGAAACATTAGAATAGGTACCTACATCTAATCAAATAAGAATATCGAATGCAATAAGTTACACGAAACTTAATTAGATACCTATGTCGTAAAAATATTTTCATCACACCTGTTCGGTAAGTGCGGAGATAATTACGCCCTAGGGCAATCAAGGATTTTCATACAACATTAGGCGGGCGGCGGCGCGTGCCTCGCCGGGATTTCTGTTATAAAAATAATAAATTTAAGTCATCCCTTATTTTGAGTAATGATTCAGACCATTTTAGAGTAGTTTTGTGAAAACATATTGTTTTATTTACTTTTTTTGCCACACAGGTGTGATGAAAAACATTGTGTGTGCCACGGGGGTACAAGAATTATGAACTCGTCTTAAAGCCCGCGCCTTCGGCTTGGGCTTTACTTTCACACTCGTTCACAATTTCTTATTTACCGCTCTTAATACACAATGTACCTACTATTAATTTATAATCATGTGTTTTGTTTTTAAATTCCTATTTAAAACATAAATCATGAGGCGACAAGCCAGCCACAAATTCAAACAAAAAGTCAACTTTTATTAAGAAAGTACCAAGACGGCAGAACAGACATGAGGTGGGTATGGAAATTACGCTTCCCCACAGCACTTGCTTTCACAGTCCACTGGTTTGATCATAATAAAAACTCGCGCCGTCGCCTTCTCACAGAAGTTTGACCATAAATTCGGTAGCCTCGTAATCGCCTGCTCGCCGCCGGCGTTCCGACCCTAGATCTGCTTTTAATATAATAATAAATATTATATATACACTACTTTTTTAGGAAAAGTTTTTTCTGCGCTTTGTTTTCCTCGAGGGGGCGGAACCATTAAAAAGGTTAGGACTCGCAATGTTTTATGCGGTTTTAAGTGCGTTTTACGACTAAACGCCCTTTCGTTTTCTTTTGCAGGAAAAATATCAACCTGCTCGATAATTAGAACATATTTATCCTGTAGCTTTATCGAGTTAGAGAATGAGTATTTTGCTAAAATATATGTTTTTGTTTAAAAACGGTTTATTATTATCAGAACCAGTGTTTGGGAATCCATTATGATATTAGCAAAACTTTGACAAAATTTGTCAAGTGTCCATAAGGGAGCACTTCAGCCATAAAAACACGCATGTCAAATTCGAAATTTTGATGCAATTAAATTGGAGACTAATTTCCCTACAATACTCTTATTCTTCTTAGTTGTTATAAATGTTCTAATAACTCTACTTAAAAAAAATATTTAAGTTTTGCATCCTTAAGTTCAGATGAATGTTTAGAAATCAACTTTTTATTAATCCCTACCCCTCTTCAATTGCATCTTGAACAATGTTGCCGTCAGCTTAGCTGCACGACTGGTGGCTGATACCGCCCATTATACCCAGTTGAAGGGTTAACTTTGAAGTATCATTCCCATTTATTAATGGTCAAGTTGAACCCCAAATTAGAAGCGATTGCTGTAACTGAATTATTAAATTGATATCATTTGTCCTTGGCGGTTTTAATAACTTGGAATTTTCACGGTGATTAATAATGTTTTTCGTTTCGATCATTTATTTTATGAAATTGTTTAATGTAACTATATTATCCTGTTTTTAAGATTCTGAAGTCAAAATAGCGAAAACCGATAGGTTACCAAAACCGTCTGTCTGTCTGTTCTTGTCTAGATTTTTTCCATGGATTAATACCGGGCAAGCTGAAAATCGTTTTGATATCTTTATTGAGTTCTAAATATGTGCAACCCGAGTTTGCACATTACAAGGAGTTAGCTTCATTTTTTAGTCGAAATATAGAATTAAAGAGAGTTAAATTCTGCGTCGAAGGAGGACTTTAATATTCAAAAGTCATATTTTTAGGGTTTCGTAGTAGACTAGGAATGCTTATAGTTTTGCCATGTCCGTCTGTACGTCTGTTCGTCTGTCTGTGTCCGCAGCATAGCTCAGTAGCTGTTAGTACTAAAAATTTGCAATTTGGTACAGGTATAAAAATTAATCAAACCGCAAGTATAAATATTTAAATATTCTGGGTATACCTCCCCTAGTAGTAAAGCGGGGATTTTTTTATATTTTACTGTAATCCTATAGTGTGGGGTATCGTTAAATAGGTATTTCAAACCGAATAATCATTTATTTATTTATTTAATAAGGTACAAAAGAAAGTTTTTTTTGTATAGTCGATAAATTCGGAGTTATTCGCTGTGTCTGCTCAAATTGTGTTCCCGCCCCCCTCTCTAACTTTTGATACATGGGTCCAAAAAATATCATAAACAGTGGGCTTATAGAATACTTTCAAATATAACTATGTCGATCATAGCCGTTTTTGAATAACTACGGAAAACCAGTACACTCAGCATGGCCTGACATGCTCTTGGCCTTTTTTTTTGTAAGTACCTATCAAGCGATAAGTCACACTATAGGATTAAAATTAAAATAAAATCCATCCCCCAATTTACCTGTATAAAAGGAGGTCCCTGAAAAAACATTTTTTTTCTACTCTTTATTTTTTCAGTTTTCCATCGAACGTATACCTACCGATTTTGAGCTACGAATAGCTCTGAGTTACTATGTTCTGAAAAGTTAAGTTAAACTCCTAGTACTTAATGTGCGAAATTGGATTACACAGGACTAAATTAAGGTATAAAAACGATTTGCAGATTAATTCACCAAAACGTTTAATTTGGATCGAATTATCTTGTCCTACAGCTAGAAAACTGTATTTTGAGACGAGTACGATCATGCCGACAAAACCTTAAAATTAAATCTAGGAACATATCTTTTACACAAGACGTCCCAAGATATTCTGACCTGGTTCTGATGACAGGATTGATTGAGAGATTGAGGAAGCTCTTTAAATCTTATATGTATCTAAACGTAATAATTATGTAATGATTTTCTTTTCTTTTATCCATTCGTGATAGCATTTACATTCAAAACTATTAATTTAGGGATGTCCAGTGGAACTGCTGACGAAGACCAGAATGGCTACTTAATGGCACATACCTATTTCTCGTTTGGTTATTTGTTTAATTTGGAAATATTTTTATACCACGCATAATAAATATACACAAAACACGAAATAATTCGTTCTTTTCAGATATAACTATTTACGAAAAAGTGTTTCTTATTATTTTTGTCTGACTAAACACTGTACGGAAAGTCGCTTATAGTTGTATGGCTGTCAAATTTTGACAGCTGTACATCTATGAACGTCACGACCAGTATAGTAGGGGTCCAAATGGAAAAAATTGTGCGCTGTGAGTTACAGTTTTGTAATTTTTACCAGAGCTAGATAGTGTAAAAATAACAATTTTTAGATGTGGAGGGAAAACCGGTTCCCCCCCTGAACGAGGTAGGAGGGGGTGAATGTGCAAACGGAAGGGTTATGTTTAATATTTTTTCGCCTAATATTTAGGCCTACTATGCATTGTTTGGTATCATTTTCGTGTAAAACAGACACGGGGAATTCATTTTTGATAATAAACATGAGAAGTTTCATATCAAAAAAAAAGAATTATTGGTATAAATGTAAAATAATCACCGTTTTTATTTTGATTGAAGCGTTATATAAGTATTACCAAATAAATATATGAAATTAAAAAAAAAACTACAATTATTGTAGTTTTTAAAAAATATGTACTTTTTGAAACAATCCATGAAAAAATAAGTTGTAAAAAAAATTGCACCTGTCGCGTACCTCGAACAAAAAAGGGACGTAGCTTTGACTTATTGTTGACAGTAGTTTCTACTGCGGGAATTTAGCAATGTCGCGTAAACAAAATGCTCCATAATGTCTGTTAGGGCAAATTACAGATGAGCTTCTGAAGGCAGGTGGTAAACCAATCCTTAAGGCCCTTCAGAAGTTGTTCAACTCCGGAAGGGAGAACGCCTTAGGCATGGAACAGAAGACTATTGAAGAATTGAAGAACTGCCGATCCATCTCACTTCCGAGCCATATTTACTTATAAGATGTTTTCAGGAGTCATTCGTTAATTACGAATCGTCTTGCATGCAGGCTTGATGATTTCCAGCCTCCCGACCGTCGGTTTACGAATTGGCAATGTTATACAGAAGACCGAGGAATATAACCTATAGGGACAAGGCTATACGAGTCGGATATCACTGTCCCTTTCCCTGAACCTAAACTGAATCGCATTAGTACGTCATGGTAGCCCCCAAGGCCTACAATTTGATCGGAACTCTGGGCAGTACTACAGTCTCTCCAACAGTACTAAGTAGACTACCGCTATGTCGAAATGTTGAGGTGTTTGTACGAAAGCGCCACGATGTCAATTCGACTCCAAGACCAGAATTTGAAGCGTATTATACTGCAGCGGGGAGTCAGGCAAGTAGGTGTCATCTCCCCTAAGCTATTTACCGCTTCACTGGAAGATATATTCAAGATTGGACTGGAGAAGTTTGGGTATCAATATGACGGCGGTGTCATCATGTAGAATCTAAAATGTGAAAAATATCCAATAGTAATCAATGTACAAAAACAACAGCTGCACCTGACCTGACCGATCAGGCGATCACGCCACTATGACGTCACGCCACCTGCACCCGCCCGGACCCTTTAAGTCCTATAAGTAACCTGACTGATGGTCGGTGGGGGCATTCTTATCATCGAAATGGTCAGTTACAGACGTAGTCTTATACGCTGTGTTATTTTAAGATTGATGTTTGAATATCGCGAATTGGTAAAGAATAAACCAGTGCTCAAATACGAAGTTGGTAATTGTCTCATTCATTGGACCCTAAACCCTACTCTTATTATAATAACAGAGGAGACGCCAATAAATATAAACAGCGAGTATCTCACCTCACCTTCGATTCGCTGATGATATGGTGGTCTTGGCTGAGACCCTGGAAGATTTCAGTACGATGCTTGCTGACCTCAGTAGCGCCTCCGAGCGAGTTCGTCTTAGGATGAACATGGATAAGACGAAAACTCCCGTTACAATCAGAGAGCAAAGTCGAAGGTGTAGGCGACTATAGGTAATATACCTAGGACAAACTACCCAGTTAGGTAGGTCCAACTTTGAGTAAGAGGTCAATCATCGAATCCGACTCGGTTGGGCAGCATTTGGGAAGCTACGACACATCTTTTCGTCAAATATTCCGTAGTGCTTGAAGACGAATGTAAATATTTGATCAGTGTGGCAACACACGCTGATCAAAGACTTAAAAGAGTGATGACATACGGTACTGAAACGTGGTCACTTACAATGGGTCTCATAAGAAAGCTCAAAGTCACCCTCAGGGCAATAGAGAGGGCTATGGTGGGAGTCTCTCTGCGAGGTCGCATTAGAAATGAGGCGATCCGCAGCAGAACCAAAGTATAGCTCCATAGCTCTGCGATATAGCTCTCCGAATCACTAAACTGGCAGTGGGCGGGGCACATTGCACGTAGAACCGATGGCCGATGCGGCGGAAAGGATCTTAAGTGGCGGCCTCGCAGGTGGAAGGCGCAGCGTGGGTAGGCCCCCTACAAGGTGGACAGTGAAGGTCGCAGGAGTTCGCTGGATGCGAGTGGCGCAGGACCGGTCACTGTGGCAATCTTTGGGGGATGCATATGTTCAGCAGTGGACGTCTTTCGGCTGATATGGTAATGATGATGATATGAAGTAAACGTTTAACAATTCATTGTCAAATTCCATATGAAATAAACTTTTAACGTGGATGAACTGGGCAAGTTGTTTAGTCCCGGTTAGTGAAAATTACCTTTTCTCAAACATGCAATGAAATTTTGTAGTTACGTGCCTAAAAAGTGGCCGGGAAGTACCTCGTTGCCGGCCTAGGCCGGCAAGTGCCTCTTTTTTAATTTTCATTTGACATAGGGTTGTGACCTGGCATCTTGGCTTTTAGCCAATAATTATCTGTAAGTAATATTAGTATAAAAAAAAATGATTGGCAAATTTTTGCAGTTATAATTAGGTATTTAAATTATATAATTTAAAATAAATGTACAGTAACTACTCAAAATAATATTTAAAAAGCAGTATTATACGGTGCGATCCGTCGGCCCCGATTATCGCATGCGATTATTTGGACCCAACCGACCGCGTCGTCTAATACCGCTTTTTAAAAGTAAAAATTTGCAACTTTCAAACAGGTCAATCTTAAAAAAAAAATCAGGTGTCGGTGTCGTACTTGACTTTTGTTGTGTTTCAAAGATTTAGTTATGTAGTTGACTTATAATTTCTTAGAAAGAAGATACATTTTTTTGTTTCATTTCATTGCATGTTTGAGAAAAGCATTATACATACCTCGGCCATGAAGTGACGGGTTGCCGTCCGAATACTATCCGGCCTCGCATCGCTCGGCCGTCTACATATATTCGGCCGGCAACCAGTCACTTCCCGGCCTCGGTAGTAATGTACTATTATCGTCTTTGGTCATGAGATCGTTACCTAATAACACTTGTAAAAATGATTACCCATTACGATTCATATAATCAGATACTATAATAACATATGTATGATCAGATAGACCAGATATATAATATACACGCGGTGGCGGTACGTATATACAATAATAGATACAATCTAAAAATAGAATCTGAACAATTAATAATCTTAGGTTATTTAAAAAAAGAAGATCAGAAAATATTGAATTTACTTTCGTATCAATAAATATTTACAATTTAATATGAACAATAATATGTAGGTACATAAGTACAAGAATATGTATAATCTACGAGCAGTTGCCGGCACAAAAGTCTCTTTTTTGAGGTAGGAGGAGATTGCGCGCAGGTTTTTGTTTGAGGTACGCGACAGGTGCAATTTTTATTTTCAGTGTGATTTTGTATGAAAGACTACAAAATGTGTATATTTTTAAAAACTGCAATAAATATGCTATCACACAGTATTTTTTTTAAATTTGGTTAGTTTGTTTTTTAATACTTATATCACGCTTAAATTAAAATGAAAACGGTAACTTCTTTACTTTCTCTCCAAAAAATCTACTTTTTTATATCAAATTGGTCATGTTTATGATAAAAAAATGGATTTTTCATGTCTGTTTTACACGAAAATGATACCAAACAACGCACAGTAGGCCTTATTAATTAGTAAAAAAATATTAATCGTAACCCTTCCGCATGCACATTCACCCCCCTCCCCGCGTGCTCAGGGGGGGAATTGGTTTTCCCTCCACATCTAAAAACAACTATTTTGAGACCCTCTAGCTCTGGTTAAAATTACAAAACTGTAACTCGCAGCGCACAATTTTCCTTAACTTTGTATGGACCGTGACCCTTACTAGTACAACAATGTTGAACGTAAAGTAAAAGGTCGTTTCCAAAATATGACGTTTTAAAAATTATTTCAGAAAAATGTTCTTGGACTGCTTGTAACTTTTTTTTATTTTTGTGACACAGGATCATGGCGTTCAGCCACAACAAATCTATTTTCTAATTACAAGAATGTGTTTTATTTCCTCTCAGTAGTCGTGAAAAGCACAATGTTTAGCCTCGGCGAAATTTATATAAAAGGGCGTCCCAAAAAAAATTAAGTAGTGTGACTACTGGAAAAAAAAAACATAAAACAAAATATTTAGTTAGTAAATAATTTGATTTGTGTTTTCACATTAAGTTCCATAGATGGCAGCACCAACTCTCTCTAGCTATTTTAGAAAACCGTAAAGTATTATAAATGGAGGTGTAGGCATGTAATACTTGCCTTTAGTTTAGAGAATGATCAAAGGCGCCTAGCCTTGTAAGGGATTGCATATACCCGAGAAAATTGACTGGTGGTTGCTAAGACCGAGTGGTGCAGGCATCAGCCGCGAAAGTTGAGCACGTGGGTTCGATTTCCACCTCGGACGTTGGTGATCTTGGTCGTTTTTTCTTTGGTATATGACATCCAATATTTATAATTTTATTTACCAGCGCCGATTTCTTAGTCGGCAATATGCTGAGTTGGGTCCATTTTGTGATGCACAGACCTCTTACTTTCTTTTATTTATCTTTAATTTTTTTATTTCCTATGTTGTCCTGTTTATGTTTTGTACTGTAAGCGTCACAAATAAATGTTTTTCTTCTTCTTTCTTCTTCTTCTTCTTATATAGTATTAAGTAGTGTGACTACTGGGAATAAAAAAACAAAAATCAAAATATTTAGTTCATAAATAATTTGATTCGTGTTTTCACAATAAGTTCTTTACCTACCTACTTAAACCTCTATACTTAGGCAAATGTTAATGTACCTGACTCGATATATTTTAAAAGTGCGTCAATTTTGTTTTGGATACGATAGATTTACATATGTACAATTTTTTACTCGCACCAAACTAATTACACTGCCCCAAGTTAGGTACAGTTATATGTAGCTGATGTTTACTTAATTAAAATAGAATCATGGTTCAATACCTACCAACTTGTAGGCACAATTAAAATGATGCATAGTTTAACATACAAACGCTATTTAAATAATTGATATATTATTTCTTTGCAATTATTCAAGTAATTAAAGCTAATAGACCCAAACTAAACAATGTTAGTGGGACAAATGTGTTTGATTTACATGTAGTTTTGTTTCAACACCTAAATTTTTGTAAATTAGGAAGGTACAGTCTACTTCATGGATAATTTGTAGGTATACAATTATGCATTTGCTTCAATGCAATAAAAATAATTTATTTTAAAATAGTCCTTTTTATTCTTTAATACATAATACATTACTCTTATATAAATACATTATTCTTATTCTTAATACATGCAAATTAATGTAAAATATACAATTAATTCTTAATTTAAATAATGCTAATAAAATTATAAAAAAATAACATTTAACAGAATGCACGTTTAAAATTACAATAATAAATAAATTGTTATTATTTCTGGCTAGTATTAAAGACCTCTCAATGAGTATAGACAATAAAAAGAATAATGTGAAAAAAACAAAACTTGTAAAATAACCATTTCAAAATAATTAATCATGTAGAACAATAATAAAGTAACATTTTACTTTATTAAACTTTTACTTTTTTAACTCTACAGTTCCGTAGTTGTTAAAAACGGCTGGGGCGATTATGTTCGAAATACGTTTTTTAAGTACCTATTCTATAAATTATGATTTTTATAATCATGATTTTTTTCATATTTTTCCGACCAACAGATCAAGTTAGAGGGAGAAGGGAGAATAATTTATAAATTCTGGAAAAAAAACTTGCTTTTGACACCCTTATTATTTTTAAAACACCTATTCAACGATACCCCACACTATATAACTTCGCAAAATTAAAAAAAATATCGCCACTTTACGTACCCTACACGTACCCGAAAACATTTTTTTTTGTATATTTTCTGCTACTACTTTGTCGGTGTGATTAATATAATATTTATACGAAATTGCAAATTTCTAGGACTAACAGCGACTGAGTTATACATGCACATTGCACAGATAGATGGTCGGACATGGCAAAACTACAAAAGCTCCTGGTTTACTAGGGAACCCTAGATGAGAGTATGAGAACCCCGATGGAGTAAAAAAAATGTTACAATTACTTGAAACTTTCTCAGAGTGTCATAGTACGATCAGGCTAATAAAGCTAGCTTTGAAGTCGATGTTAAAAATTTTAAATAACACTCCATACTCATTTATTAATTTCACCGAAAATGTATTGTATTCAGCCGAATACTTTTAATAGTTTAGGCTAAACTTGTTAATGAGAGTGATAATGAGTGTCATACTCATATAATTTATGATAACAACTCCATTACTGGCTTTAGTCAATAGCCATAAAGAATTCAAAACACATCCCCAATTCAAAATAACTGTACATGCGTGGTTTTGTAGTACTTTCAATTAATACTTGCTTACCTATATTTTAAACACGTAAGGTCGTGCTACTTTGGGGAGAGTCAGCAACATCGTATCGCTGATAAAATCGTACCACTTTTCTATGTAAATAATTTTGGAATTCATACTAATTTACTCATACTTAAGCACAAAATAATAAGTCATAAAGTTTGTTAAAATACGCAATGAATGATATAAAATAGAACATTACATACCAGTGGAGATAAATTGACCAAGGGAGTGCTTTAAATCGACACGAGTTACTAATTTCGTTTTTGCACGTGTATAGTACGACGTTTTTCAGTACATATGGCCTTCCGAAGATTTCGACCTGACGTAAAATGAACCAATTCTCGCACTAACACGTAAAAAAGCGCTATCTATATTGAAATAGTATATTTCGTAACTAGTGCGGGAAAACTTTTTTTCGGCGAGGGTGCCAGAGTGAAACGAGGGCGACAATCACCCGAGTTAAAAAAAAATTTGCACGAGTAAGGGACGATTTTTTTTATAACAAGTGCGTCCAAAAGAGAAATTACCGCGCGCGAAGCGTGCGCAAAGTTCGTTTTTGCGCACTAGCTAGGAGAAAAACAATTTTTAATAGTTTTCATGCAAAGTTTTCAGAAATTAGTTGGTGGTTAAAATACAGCTCGTTATTGAAATAGAAATACTTATATATTTCTGAAAAAGTGATTTATTTATTTTATTTTTTTTTTCAATAAGTTTCACAGCATAACAGTAAAAAAACAAGGCAATGCGAACTACAAAAACATATGCATACTTAAAAACTAGCTAAATTATGGATTAAGGACGATTTAATCAACCAAATATTTAGCAAATGATACGACAAAACATCTCATTGACTAAATTGTATCAATTAAACCAGAACGCTCGTGGACCTCGTGGTCAAATGAATTAATATTCAATGTGTGCTAACTAGCTAGCTAATGTACCTATCAAAGGGCAGTTTGTAAATAATAGGTATATCGGCTGCTTGAGCTATGAGTCAAAAATGGTACGATATAACCGACTCGCCCGAATCTATTTGGTTAATTTGCGTATAAATTTGTCGTAACTTTAAATCCGGAATCACTTTGTAACTAAACGTATAACAGTAGTACAGTTTTTCATGTTGGTACAAAAGTAGGCTTTCCAACTAAATCGAATAAGTAACCAAACAAAAGTATTTGTTTAGTGACCAAAGCTAATCTTGCTTGAAATTGTTACCGCAGTTAAGAAGTCGTATATTTTTTACTTATTTTTGAATTCAGACGTGCTTTTCATTAGTCTGTTGTAAAATGTCAGAAATATTTGAATTCTTACCGGAAAGTCAATTCATTATTAAAGCGCTGCTTGTTATCACGAGCTTATGGCTCCTGCACTTATGGCAGCAAAACACTAGAATTTTTAAATTGGGTAATAAAATACCTGGACCAAAAACACTTCCGTTTGTTGGGAACGCTTTAACTGCGCTTTGGGTCAAACCTGAAGGTAAGTGATTTTTATACTCTTAGAAGATTATGCTTTACAAAAATCACTGCTAGTAGTTGCGATAATTAGTTCGGTAAGATTAATCGATAAGGTTTCATAAGCGAGACCTTCAAACTGAGAATATTATGTATGTCATTACACTTAACAATTCCAATGCGGACGAGTGCTAATAGTACGGTCAAATCGTACATTAAACTCGCAAAACATGTAGTAAAGCTGCATTTTTGGTATGTTATTTAGACACCATAGGGCAGTATAAAACCACATTTTGCAAGCAAAAAAAAGTTGTGCTAGCTGCGTTATACGTGAAAAACTGTGAAATTTACTGTCTATTTTTAGTTGCTGATTTTTATAAAAAAAGCCTTACGTTTTTTGACAATATGTATCAGGTAACGTTTAAAGATGAATGAATTTGTAACAAGATGAGATAACATGCATTACCGTAGGTCTTATAGTTTCAGAGATTCGAGACTTCAAATAGTACCCTGTTTTGTAAACTAGATAAAATGTTGAGTTTTGCTAACGTTTTTGGTTTAATATCGCCTTACCTAATTATGCTACGAAAAACATGAAATAATTATCTTATAGCGCAATTAATATTCTTTCATTTAAGGGTAAAATCAGGTCAGTAAACTTTGTAATTGAAACTAAAAACGCGAAATTCAAAAAGCAGGAGGTCCGCTATCTAAGTTTTTCATGCAAATGGCAAGTCGTGTTGCAAAGCTGTATATTATATAGGCCCTATAGGGATGTACGAAAATGCATATTACAAGAAGAAGAAAAAAAGGATTTAGGTATAGGACGTAAAAAACTGAAAAAAAATCGGACTTTTTTTAGTCTTTGACGTTTACCTAAAAAACAATAACTTTTTGATACTAATTGCTATAAAACAATGAAAGAATATTAAATTTGAAAGGATTTCAGCTACCTTGCATTACCCTAAACTATATAGATTTAGAGATACGACATTTCAAAATGTGCCCTTCATTAAGTTAAGAAAATAAATGCATGTTTTGAAGCCTCGTGTACCCCCAACTATAAGACTTGCAGTAATTGTTATCGGCTCAATTTGTTCCAAATTTAATGTAGTTATTATCTACAATTACTTTTTTTTCTTAGCGCGAACGTTTTGCCAATATTTAGTGAATAGCTTTAACGTAACCTAAAATTTGTTTATGTTTTGATAAAAGGGCACTTTATGAAATGTCGTATCTCAAAATATATATAACTTACGGTGATGCAACGTAGCTCAAATCCTTTCAAATTTAATGTTCTTTCTTAGTTTTATAGCAATCAGTATCAAAAAGATAACAGATTTT
The DNA here is from genome assembly GCA_025490895.1 of Thaumatotibia leucotreta. Taxonomy (NCBI): domain Eukaryota; kingdom Metazoa; phylum Arthropoda; class Insecta; order Lepidoptera; family Tortricidae; genus Thaumatotibia; species Thaumatotibia leucotreta. Next base: position 21,873 of record JALPQI010016753.1, read on the forward strand.
TAGTTAAGCGTCAAAAACTAAAAAAAGTGCGATTTTTTTCCGTTTTTTACGTCCTTTGCCCAAATTATTTTTTTGTTTTTCTTTTAATATGCATTTTCGTATATATCTATAAGGCCTTTATAATATACCAAAATTGCAGCTTTGCAACTCGACTTGCGATTTGTATGAAAAACTTAGATAGCGGGCCTCCTGCCTTTGGAATTTCGGGTTTATACTTTCAACTACAAAGTTCACTGGCCTAATTTAACCTTAAATTAAAGAATATTAAGTGCCCTATAAGGTCATTATTGCATGTTTTTCGTAGCATAATTAGGTGAGGCGATATTAAGTCGAAAACGTTAGCAAAACACAAAATTTTATCTAGTTTACAAAAAGGGGTACTTTTTAAAGTCTCGAATCTCTGAAACTAGAAGACCTACGATAATGCATGTTAGCTCAACTTGTTGGAAATTTATTAGTCTTTAAACGTTTATTTACATATGATATCAAAAAACGTAAGGTTTTTTAAATAAAAATCAGAAACTAAAAAATGGCCGTAAATTTCGCAGTTTTTCACGTACTACCCAACTAGCACAACTTTTTTTTGCTTGCAAAATATGGTTTTATACTGTTCTATGGTGTCTAAACAACATACCAAAAATGCAGCGATACTACTTGATTTGCGAGTTTAGGGTAAAATTATGTACGATTTGACCGTACTATAAGCGCTACGCTCATAGCCGATCCCGTAATTTTTCCGCTTTGTAGCGAAAATGGACCTCCCACAGAGAACTCCTCTCGTGAGTTCCCCGTGCTCAAAGTGTACTAATATATTTATATTACTATAAGACCTAGTAAGGAATCGACGCCACATCTTTTACTTTCAAGGCTTTTCTAATTTTTGGTTTCAATATTTTGTTTAGCTATTTTTTTTTAGTATTACCATACATATTCATTGCATACGCATTCGCGAGCATAGTGAAAGATTTTAATAGTGTATTCCTCACCATATTAAATTTAGAGTCTTTAATGTTTTTTTATAAGGTTCCCTACACTGATACACTTATTGGTTTTAATTTTTTATACCAACCATCCGTTTAAATAACATGAAATAATTGAATTTAATAGTCCAGTCGAGGGAATTGATTTGTGTAGACGAAGACAGTTCGTACTTTGTCATAGTGACAACAATATGAGGTACCTGCAACTTTCACATTGATTATCACTGATACTATGTCCGAAATGGTACGTGAATACATTACATTTACTGTTCTAGTAAATTCAATTATTTCATAAGAACGGAAGTGCATACGTCTGTTTAAACTTAAGCTTGGGCTTGGTTTATTAGGCGCATACGATGACGCTGTTTCAATATTGAGATTCAGATTTGTTTGTATTTTTCAATACAGATTTCGTCGAAGTAGGCCTTAAAATTGCAGAGGAGCATGGTCATGTTGCCCGTGGATGGTTTGGTTCGCGGCTGCTCGTGTTTCTCAGTGATGCAGATGACGTGGAGGTCATCTTGAACAGCCACGAACATATTGACAAATCTGATGAATACAAATTCTTTGAACCATGGCTCGGAGATGGCTTGCTTATTAGTTCAGGTTCAGTACATTCTACCATAATAGCTATCCTTAACGTGCGTTCAAACTAAAAGAGCATTCGCTATTCCAACCCCCCACTCTACGAAATTCGATCGTTACGCAAAACGTTATTGGTTGATTTCGTAGAACGGGGGATAGAACAGCGAATGCTCTTTTGGTTTAAACGCACCTTAAGACTATGGAGACTCATACTGAATAAAATATGTAACAACGTCAGAGTCTGTAGTAGCCAAGTTAATAGTAGCATAGGTAAATTCTCGATATGAGCAGTACTTATCATAAAATAAAAATTTTATCCAAACCTAATAGTAATCTATGTTTCTAATAATAATAATTTCTAGATGTACTAACAATACTAACATGTTCAGTCTTGTATTACCTTGATCATACGACCTGAGTCAATTATTGAAATATGTAATATTTCAGGTGAAAAATGGCGTTCCCATCGGAAAATGCTTGCTCCAACATTTCATATAAATATTTTAAAGACTTTCATGCCCGTGTTCAATAAGAACAGCATGATAGTGGTTGACAAGATGAGAACAGAAATTAATAAAACATTCGATGTTCACGAATACATGAGTGGAGTCACTGTAGATATACTACTAGGTAAGTATTTACAATATGTAATTAGTTTAATTGCAGGAAGTAACTTTGAAACTGACTTTATAGTTATAATTCAAATTCGGATACAAAAAGAAGAACCTACATTCAATTTCACATTATACACCTATTTTGTATGATTCCTAAATAGATTGATCTTTTGTCAAAATGATGGGTCTGATGTGATCTTCGTGGTCTTAAGAAAACTCAGGATATTATGCGACCAATCAAACTTTGTGCAGTCTTTTAAAACTGCTTAAAATAATATCATATATAGGTATTATCAGTTTGAGACCGCTGTTCAATAACAGCGTAAGCGCCAACCTGCCGTAAGCTTCTTTTACCTACAAATCTTAAATAAACACATATTTTCATCTAATAAAAAATACATTTCGTCGGGTGAGTTCTATTAGAACATGCGTTTGTGCAATAACTATTCGGAGTTTTATGACTTGGACATGGCACGCTTTCTTGGGTCATTCTCAGAATTAGGCGTTCTCAGCCTCAACTCCGTCTTGATTTTGTACAGTATGTTTACTGCTGTATTATCTATAAAATACGAATCATTGAGTTATTTAGATCATATGTATACTTTTGTCCCTCATATATATCTATTAGTTCACGTTTTATAAGCCATTGTTTTTTTCACCAAGACGGAGTTGAGAATATTGGGACGGAGTTGATATATTTTTATAAGGAGTTTAGAAATATGATATGGAGTTGATGGATACAGTGCTCTTAAACCTGAATGAGAATTTATATAGTTTGATACTAGCGATCTGCCTCGGCTTCGCACGGGTACTATATCTACATATAAACCTTCAAATCTCATCAAAATCCAAAAAATTTTTCAACTCCGTCTAAATATTTGACGGAGTTTATTTGACGGAGCCTAGGGAGAAAGCTATTTTTTATTTTTATTTCATTAATTATCTTATTTAGAACAACGACATTACACGCATTTAACAGGTAATACAGTTCAATTCATTATACTTAAATAGTAGAACGATCAATCACACCAATAGAAAAATAAATGACTAAACGGAGTTGAGAAAATGCAAGTGACAAAAAACGGAGATTAGATACTTACGTTTGTAAAATCGCCCAGCGTCGCCAGACGCACCTCCGTCGCCCAACGTGTCACAGACAAGACTGAACTGGCTCGCTCAATGCAATAGTGATGTGCGTAAAATTGCAAATAGTGATGTGAAATTTTGTTTTGCTTCCAATGACGGAGTTTAGTCATAAATTCGTACGCGCGGAGAAAAAATCATATTTCTTTATACAAGCATTTGAAATAACAATCAACTTAACAAAATGTTAATTTGTTTAATTGACTATAATAAAACAATACCCTGTGTTAGGTAATAGTAGTGGTTCCCGAGTTGCAAAGGGGTTTGTCCCAAATTTTGGAGTCTGTACGCTTGATGGAGCGTGATAAAAGTAGGCTTTTATATTTTTTTATTACTAGTTCTCAAGAGATTATCTTCGAAATTACAACTGCTACAGGTAGAATAAAACGAAAACTACCCTCCAACATTTTTTTTACGCCATATATATGCAAGAATACAAAGTTATTCTACCCGACGCCCAAAAAACGTGCCCTATGAGAATGACCCTCTTATTCGACAATTTGGTAAAGCAGAACTGCCCATGAAAACCAGTGTAGAAACACCTCAACAATACGAATTTCAAATGTTAATATTATGCGAAACAATAGAAAATTAAAGAAATGGCCTTAAAATAAACTTCAAATATTTTGATGAAAATGGCACATGAAAACAATAGGCCAGTTACAAATAGGGAGAACTACAAGATATAGGTGCCGTTTATTTTTTCAGAAACCGTTATGGGAATTACTAGAGAAACTCATGAGCAGTCTGGATTGGAGTATGCTACGGCTGTTATGAAGTTAGTGAATGTTACTAGAAACAAAATAGATTGTTAATTATTCATTTGTCTGCAAAATATTGTACAAAAATTATTCTACGTGAATTATTATAATAAAGACGGCATAATGTAATATTTTTATGCGCGTTAATATTTCAGAATGTGTGATATCATCCACCGGAGACAATACAAAGTCTGGCTACGCTTGGATGCCATTTTTAAATTGACTTCATTCTACAGAGAGCAAATTAATCTTCTCAATATTATACATCGGCTTACAAATAAGGTAACACCAGCCGCAAAAATCATGCATTCAACTTACCCATTTAAAGTTATCATCAATAATTTAAATTTACATACAAGCCAAATATCCCGTTTGAAGTCATACTAATAATGTAAATTGGTTTAAAACTTATATTAAGTATTACAAACTTAAAACAGGAAAGATAAATTAACTTGGAGGTTATCTAGATAAACTGTGAAAAACAGACACGATCTTTGGAGTCCTGAACATAATGTAATATAAACAGATGCGAAGTATCAATTTTTGACCAGAATTTTACGAATAATTGAAAATTAACATTTAGGCACATCCCTCAACCCTCTTAACATCCCGTTCATCCCGTTGAGACTGCTTGTTTCCCAACTATTTGATAAAAGTAAAAAATCGCATATCACATTTATTTTATTTTATTTAAGATCACCAACATTACAGATCTTATATTCTCTTAATTCTATGTATACCTGTGGATGATGCTTATCCAATTACAGGTAACCACTGCTAACATATATTTAAATTAGGCCATTAAGGTAATAGTTGATATCAATGCGATTTCAATTTTTATTATTATTGTAGGTAATCAAAAACAAGAAAGAAATTTACTTAGAAAACAAATCTAAAGGTTTAATTCC
>JALPQI010016754.1:0-20411 GCA_025490895.1 Thaumatotibia leucotreta
ACCAATCAAGTCATTAACATTCCCAAATTATTGACGAACTGCGTATAAATAGTGGAGTCATTTTCGATTACTTATCATGTAGCAGACGCATGTTTGTCTGCTATTCTGGCATAATAGTCTTGTTTGTTGTATAATAGTGCTGTTTTATAAATCGGAAAATAAAGTGGTGATGGTAATGAACAATAAAAACGCGTAAAAAAATGGCATAGAAACACCCAGGACCGAGTATGGAGGCGCGAATTGGGGAAGGCCTATGTCCAGCAGTGGACGACTACGGGCTGATGATGATGATGATAGAAATAATGCGTTATATAGGTATTAGAAACCGAAAAAAGTTTTTACTTGGCCCATTTGTAATTATTTATTTATCATAAAGGAAATAAAAGACATCAAAGTCGTCATTTGGATTTTTATTTAAGGAAATAGCAAAAAAAACACTTACATCTCAACTCAGCCGTACACCTGTAAGTTCTTACGTAAGTTATAGGGACAGAGCTATACTAAGGAGTGAGGGCGTTTGTGCACTACACTGACATTTACCGTCCGGTAGTCCGGTTTTTTACGGTCCGATATGCCACGCCATTAAATGTATATAGTAGCTTGTGCACTATACCACTAATTGGAGTTCGAGGCCAACGAAACTACCACAGATGCGTTATTGTCAAATCTGTCAAAGTCTCTTATATCATTGTCAAATAAAGTTGTCAGGTTTCGACAACCTTTTTGCTTTTTGATTAATTTATTTAAAATAATTCATATTAAAAACATTACACACCTCTGTAATGTATGTACGCCTTTTTGTTTAATATGGCTATCACAACTAGGATTTTCTTAAAAACACGTAAATAGGTACCTAATAACTTTTCTTTTCTCTTAACTAACATTGATATGACACAATTTTCTTGTAAAGAACTTAAAATGATAATATAAGAGCCAACGTTTCAAAGCCTATTTAAAAAAAAAGTTGAATTACCAGTGAACACAAACAACAGCGTGCCATATTTATTAAGACAGTATGGTTAAATTACTAAGCCCCCTGCCTTATTACTGGTTAAAATTATGGGAAAGAAATTTGGAAATGTAAAATGAAAGCATTTTTTATATTTATTTCTTATTTGTCTTTGTCATCACTTTATCCTCCTGAGTCCCGGGTAAAAATCGAGTACACTCCCATAAAAGCCGAGAGTCCTTTATAACACCATCAATGTTGAGTCCTGAACTTACTATCGGTTATTTTAAAGTTTAAAATGAGTTTGTCACATTTTTACAAAACGTTAGATCTGTATGATAATTTAAATGGAGAACTATAGTTCTCCATTTAAATTATCATACAGATCTAACGTTGCTATACGTAGGTTGCCCTGAAAGTTTCGGGAATCGGAAAAAATACGCATTTTAATGAAATAAAAGTACTTTTATTGTTTTTCAAAGTAATTCTCCTTTGTGTTTAATACACTTTTTCATTCTCTGAAACCAGTTTTTAAAACAGTTATTGAAGTCTGAAGTGGGGGTTGACAAAATGGCCATTTTATAAGCGTCGACTGCTTCTTCCGCGGTCTGAAAACGCTGACCACGCAACCGATTCTTTATTTTCGGGAAAGTAAAAAAATCGTTGGGACTTAGGTCGGGGCTGTACGGAGGATGGTCCAGTAATTCGACGTTTTCGCCCTTCAGATAGTCGTCTGTTTTCTGAGCGGTGTGAGGGCTGGCATTATCATGGTGTAGTATAATACGGCGGTTAGGGTTAGTTTTTCGCAGTTCAGCAAAAACAATCGGTAAACAAACGCCTATATACCAATCGGCATTGACAGTTCTTCGATCTTCAAGAGCGATAGTCGCTACGTGACCCGATTTGGAGACAAACGCGGCTACCATTTTTTTGATCGTGCTGCGAGAACGAACAACTTTTGTCGGCTTCGGTTCGTCTTCGTAAACCCAAACTCGAGATTGGTTTTTCGATTCAGGCTCATATGCGTAAATCCATGATTCGTCACCTGACACAATACTAAAAACGGCATTTGAGCTTCCTCCATTAAATATTTTAAAGTTTTGCGGCACCAATTAACACGTACCGTTTTCTGGTCGTCAGATAACAAGTGAGGAATCCACCGGGAAAATAACTTCCGCACGCCCAATTCTTGTTGTAAAATAACTTGTACCTGACTCATTCCAATGCCTAAAGTCTCCTGAATCTCCCGATATGTAACATGCCTATCTTCCTTTATCAGTTGGCGAAAAACATCGATGTTTTGATCGGTAACGGCCGTTTTCGGTCGACCCTCACGTACGTCATCCGTAAGAGACACACGGCCACGTTGGAATTCCGAATACCACCTGTATATGGTCGTCTTTGAAGGTGCTTCACTACTAAAAGCAATAGTTAATCGGTCTCCACATTGTTGTTGTGTTTATCCACTTTTAAAGTCATAATAAATCATTGCTCTAAAACTTTCGCGGGACAGCTCCATTTTCACCAGCGACTCAACGACTTTAAAAAACAATTGAAAATCGGACATTGTTTTTTTTTTTCTAAGTGGCCAGTGTTTTCGAATAATGAGACTATGCTTGTAAGAAAGAGGTATAACACATGTCAAATATACGTTCCTAAGTATTAAATTCCCGAAATTTTCAGGGCATCCTACGTAGCACTGCCAAAGAAATTTGTAGGTCAAAGGAATTTTACGAATACGAAATGTGAACATAAAGCACGCTACAATGTATTATTCTGCAATTTTCTAAACGTATGCAGAAATAGGGTTTTAATTTATGTGTAGTTAAATTGCTGTACCAAATGTTATTAACACCTGAGGTAATACCAGCGTAATACCAACATTGTTACTAATAATTGCGGATAATTAAGTTTTTCATTAAAATATCTTATATTTACGTGAAAATAAGTAAATAATATTGTTTCTATAAATTAAAGAATTAAAATTACCAATAAATAAGATACCTTAACGTCTGTTTTTAGAAAATAAATATTTACTATTGTAAAAACATTTCTTTGTTGTGGTAATATTTTCGTAGATTCTTTGGCCTCGAACTCCAATTAGTGGTTTATACGTAATTTTACCGTCCGACATTTTACTTTTTCCCATTCCGGACAGTATTTTTCCGATCCGAGATGACAGCTATGAAAAACGTGTTAATGCTTGTGCACTGCGTCCGGAATTGCACTGACTTTTACCGTCCCCGATAGTCCGATTTTACAAGCCAATCATCAGTTTTTTTCATGCTACTATGCCGCACCTCCGAGTAAAAAGACGGACAAGTGCACAAGCCAATCATGCGTTTTTTTCATGCCATATCGGACCATGAAAACTCGGTGTGCCGGACAGTAAAATTCATTGTGGTGCACAATCGCCCTGAGAGGTGAATATTACTATCTAATTCCTTAGTATAGCTCCGTCCCTATAACTTACGTAAGAACTTACAAATGTACGGCCGCTCTAAGAAATAGTAGTAGAAATAGTAAGTAGTGCGATGAAAATGAACGAGTGGCAATAAATTAAAACACGACCGAAGGGTGTGGGGTGTTACAGTCGACGTCAAAGATATAATTACGGTTTAAGTGCCAAAAATATCTTTACACGACTCTATTGCCTTGACATTAAGGTCATGTAAATATATTTTTGGCACCTAAACCGTAATCATATCTTTGACGTCGACTGTACAAATTTCCATTTCGCACGTGTATCGTACGGCGTTTTTCAGTACATAGAGAGAGAGAGAGTTTCGATCTGACAAAAAAATTAACAATTTCCCGTGCGTAAAAAAGCACAATCTGTACTGAAAAAATATTTTAGAGCATAATCAGGGTTCGGATATCGGTTTTTCTTTATACAAAAGAACGGTTCTAATTTCGTTCTTCTGTATATAAATTCTTTGTTAATGGAGTAATTTAAAAATACGACATAGTTACTTACATAAATATTGAGTACTATATAAAGAGTGTACAACATTTTAAAATATTGAGGTATCTCGAGGTTTTTCAAAAAACCCGGTTCTGATCTCGGAGGGCATTTAGTGACGATAAGGATCTAAATCTTTACTTATATTCGTATTTACTACTTAGTTACGATTACGCAATGTTACATACATCTAACGGTACAATTAACAATTAGTCATAGTATTTAAACATACCTACACTATTAAATATAGCTTTATAATATATCAAAATTAACAAAAATAAACTTAAATTACGGGGACAGTTTCCAAATAGATAACCATGTTACTTAACAGACAACGTAAAAGCGAGATCACAATAATCATAAATTGGCATTATTATTAATATCATTAAAATAACTATTTATATTGGCCCTTAGTGCTACGATTAAATATGTATGACAAATAGGATATTCTTATTAAAACAAATATACAGTACCGGTCAAAAAATTAAGTTCGCACCACGATTTTGATAAGAAATCTATTTTTTCGGCTATCATTTATCCAGCATTTAAGTCAACACTTCTTTTCAATTAATATGTAATTGATTATTGAGTTATTCCTTTTTAATTGACCTTTGCTTTCGTACAGGTCGGACAACTGAGGCAGCTTATACTAATGATGTTCAAAAAATTACAACTTCACTTGCTTATGGATTTTTATCGGATCCGATGTGTAAAATTGTAATGATTTTATGGGAAATTATGGGAAATGGGAAAAAAATAAATAATTCCTTCCTTGATACGTGCTCTACGTTAATTAGGAATTCTGTTTCATTTTCATATCATTAAAAAAATGTATGTATAAAAACAAATCAAATAGTTTTATTTATGTTTCACGTGCAAATATACTACTTTTGAAGTTATTTGTTCATGATTAAAATGATTGACGACTAATGATTAATAATAAAGAATAAAACTATTTCGGATCACCCTAAATGGAGCGTGACGTCAAATTGATGTCATCGGCATGAAAATTACGGGTCCTGTATATCATCTTAAATGCAACATAACTTACATTTCTTATTAATATTATATAAACATACATCCGCCACCTCCTTTGAGAAGCAGAATTAAGTATGCTCGGCAGGCAATAAAGATGATTTCAGTTTATCTGAAAACTTTACAAAACAAATCCAACTCTGTTCTAACCAATGTAATTTTTTATTTATTAAAAATTACATTGGTTCCATTTTAATAAGTTCTATAGGAATGACCATGGGCGGTACGAGGATATTCGAGAAATAGGGTACCGGTATATTAGTTGTGTTAAAATCAATAGCAGGTTTGTGTTCTCCTAATTTTTTTCTCTCGTTTTCCCTTTGCATACGTTTGTGCTTCGCCCATTCTTCTCGTTGCTTATTCCTCTCTTCTGCTGTCATCTCTGAAATCTTCTTTTTTCTCTTCCTTACTTGTTCTATGTTTTTTTGTCGTATTGCCTCGTGTTTTTCTGGATTATGTATTTTCAGACGCTCTCTATATCTTTTCGCTCTTTCAGCTCCGGTCAACGCCGTATTAGCTCTGTACAAATAGTATCAACTAGTTAAAATTTGAAACAGAGATCTTTATAGGATTATATTATAACTAACGTGAGACTCAAATATTTATCAAATGGTTTACTCGACTTCGAAATGTTTCGATCCATTTAGAGGATCCTCATCATGGATCGAAACAATTCGAGCAATTATCGACTTTAAATTAAGTGAGTAACCCGTTTGATAAATATTTAAATATTATATTGTAGGCGTCGATTGCAAAAAAATTGTACATAATTAAAGGCAATAAAAATTTAATTTAACGTCATAATTTTTGTGTTACTAAGTTAAATTTCGTGTAAGAACTTTTGGCACTGAAAAAGGGCAACAAACTCACATTTTCTATGAGCAATGAACAGGGCCGGATTTAGGGGGGGGACCGGGGCTACAGCCCTGGGGCCTCCACGAAAGAGGGACCAAACTAGTAAACACTAGTAAAAAAAAAATCCGCTGTTTTCACTTATAGAAATTTTTCTTTCGCTGTTCTACCTTGCAAGTGGCTAGTGTGAGTTTTCTTTCTTTTACTTCTAACCGTCAAAAGCCCTTTGCCCGTTTATTTATATGTTTGTTAAATAATAAAATATCTATACTTGTTTCCACAAAAAAATATTTACTGAAAAACTTGACTGAAAAAAAATTGTCTACTTTATTTGGAAAATAATTGGGGGCCAGGGGGCCTCCACTTCTTTGTTGCCCCGAAGCCTCTCAACCTCTAAATCCGGCCCTGGGATCAACACCTACACTTTATAGACTTGCCGCCTTTTACTACTGCCAAAGGTTGGACGGAGTATACCATATAGTTTGTATCACTAACTTTCGTAACACAATTGGCTATGTAAAGTTTTCTGAAGGTATGAATATTACATTTTTCCCTGATAGCTGTCGTCGAACCTTAGTTCATAAAAATGCGTTTTTTTTTATGTCCTATAATTTGTAAACAATCTTTTTTTAAGTGAGTGAGATGACATTTGTGCAGTTTTATGGATGAACAGAGCCTAATGCTTTCGTCCGCAACAAGTAAGTAAGTAAGTAAATATTCTTTATTGTGCACCACATTCTTAATTAAAATACAAATACAGAAAAACAGGTATCGAACAAGTACAGTCGAGGAATTTAATTTCCTACCCATTTCGTACCTTGTCACAGTGACAATCAATATGAAAGCTGCTAGGACTGTCATATTATAGCTACATATTATGACAAGGTACGAAATGGGTAGGAAATTAAATTCCTCGACCGTACTATGAAATAGAAAAAATAATGAATTAATGACACGAGTGACATTGACGCTGATAGTTTTTTTTTCTTTTTAATTGTACTGATTGCGGACGAACGCATTAGGCTATATTCATCCATAGGTTAAATGTCATCTCACTCACTTAAAAAAAGATTATTAACAATATATAGGAAATAAAAATAAAACAACCGCATTTTCTTGAACCTTAAGACGACGGCTATCAGGGAAAAATATAATATCCATATCTTCAGAAAACTTTACATAGCCAAATGACACGATCGTGATTTTTGCGCATTTTTTTGCATTCGACCTAATGTTACATATTAAACTCGGCAAAATACCGCGAAAAAACAATGTTTGATAGAAATAGCACAGCATTTACTTTAAATTCGAACATCATACAAATGCACTGAAAGGATAAACACTGATAAACTTACCTCACTTAACAGCATGCCACGATGATTGCACTTCAAGTTACATTTTAAACGACTTCAAAAAAAGGAGGTTCTCAATTTGACTGATTTTTTTGTTGTATGTATGTTATCCGATATCTCCGAGAATCGTGAACTGATTTTAAAATTTATTTTTGTTATCGAACGTGTATAACCCCGAGATGGTCCCGTTGGCACCAAGTTGGGGTCTGATGATGGGATCTTGGAGAAATCGTGGGATCTCTTCAAATGTTATAGGTACATGTATAGCGCTTTTGGTAATTTTCATTCATTTACAAGAAATTGCATTCAGAAAGTATGATTTGAGGAAACCAATGATGGAAACAAATCGGGGATCTTGGAGAAATCGGTTTTTTTAATTTTTTATTTGGTGATTATTTCGAATATTTGTCATTCAAATGCACATAAATTCAATGACTATTGCTATCGAGCAAATTATAGTCAAGGCGGTAAGATTTTTTTTAAGGTAGCAATATTAGCGTTATCAAACGGACAATATCAGCACTGCTATTTAATTGAGACAACGTTACAATAAAATTATGACCGTGTTACAGATGAATTTAAATTATTTTTTACTGGGAAAAATAATTGTCAACCGGCGACCATATATAACATGGACGTCTAACGCTAGCTCAAAAATGCCCCCAAATACAATTGTTCAATTGTGCCAAGATGGGCAGGACATAGCGATTTTCTTAACACCGCGCATATTTCGGCACAACATCTTTGACAAATGTTTATAGAATATAGCCAATCAAAACTTTGATGGACCAATCACAACTATTTTTAAATAGCGGTTAAGTTTTTATAGGTTGACATTGAAATTCATTGACGTGATGCATTGAAGAGGGGGTGACACTTGTCAACTAAAATTCAGGACTGTTTTTGAAAGGCAATTTAGTATGGCGCACGGCTTCCATGTTTTATTTGTTCGTAGTTGTCAACGCTTAAGCGGCCACAAAATGTGTTTATTTGATGTACTCTTTGTAGAGATAAAATGGACGCTTAAAACAAAAATCACGACCGTTTCAGACAGTGTCAGATAAAATTATCAGTATCGTTTCCCAAAGGCATCTAAAAGAATACAATAGCGAACATTTATCTGACAGAGATATATCTTTTACGGGAATGATAAAAAAGCCATTAGTTGTACAAACTATATGGGTAATTTCGTAACAATCGTAGCACAAAAATGCAACGTTAAAAATAAATATTTTGTAATGCAGTGATCCGTTGTGCGAGGAAGATATAAATGTTTTAGTGCTCTTTAGGCACTGGTCTCACTGCGAGCTACTAAGCTATTAACTATCGGCTATAAACACGAACAAAAGATACGCACTCCCGTGTAAATAAAAGAGACACGGCGATACTCGCCCAGCTATCAGTTATCACCGCCTGACGAGTATCGCCGTGTCTCTTTTATTTACACCGGAGTGCGTATCTTTTGTTCGTGTTTATAGCCGATAATTCATAGCTTAGTAGCTGGCGGTGAGACCAGTGCCTTAAACTCAATGATGTCAGCTCTACAAGTTTTGTTAAAGTTTTGCTCCAATTGTCCAACCATAGTTATTGGTCTCTGAAAGTTTAATCGGTCTAATTGCCGCGTCCCATACAAAATGTATAAAACGTGTAATTAGAGCCGACCGCAGTTCAGAGAATGATTAATATGATTATTATAAAATGGACACAATGCAAGAGTGTAATATATTTGGTTACCTCTTCTTCCTTCTGGTGTTGGGCTGTGCCTTCTTCCTCGTTCTCTTCTTTTTCTTGCTTTCGTCTTCTTTAACCATGCTTTCTGCATTTTCTTCAGGTACCGCATCATTGTCAGACTTAGCTGAATTCCTGGAACCAAAAAGATGTTGCTAATGAAATATATCCAGCCGCGAATATTACATTTGTGAAAATAGAAAATTTAGAAGAATTTATCACCACCCCAACTCCTCCTGTGGGTGTCGTAAGAGTCGACTAAGGGATTGAAGTGTCACTGACCATTATTTGATAAAAGATTGATGATGGGCAGCAGCGTCATCATAGTGGACACATTACTGCGATCGCCAATCCGCTTGCCCAGCGTGGGTGGCGATTATGGGTAGTTTCCTCCTAATGCGTTTATACGGATAGTTAATAGGAGAGGCCTACGTCCAGCAGTGGACTATCATAGGCTGATGATGATGATGATGAATATAGAGGTTACATTAAAACCAAAATGTGTGATTCCGATACTTCTACAATATTGATTTTCTATCAGTTTTGTGAAGCATGTTTTCATAAATTGCCCATATGCTGACGGTCGACAATCTCATGTTTACAAGGAATGGCACAAAATGTGATCCTTTCAAATCAATTACAACGCTTTTTGATCACCATAATAGTACATTACGACACAAGTGCGAAAAACATGAAATTCGAAACGAGTGGCGATGTTTTAAAACACGAGCAATAGGGAGTGTTTTAAATCGACATGAGTTACGAATTTCGTTTTTACACGCGTCTCGTACGACGTTTTATAGTGCAGATGGCCCTCCGAAGTTTTGGACCTACGTAAAATGACACACTTCTCTAGAGCCTTAAAAGTCACCATCTGTACTAAAAAATAATTTTTCTACACGTGTTTGCGTTTTCGTTTTTGTTTCTTTTCATACAATGTTTTATAAGATAAATCTTTATGACAGAACTTAAGGAACGACTAGGTAAAAAAACATACTGAAAAATGCAAAATACCTGAATTCCTCTAATGTGATACTGTCCTCATAATCCGAAAATGCTTCGAACTCTATTTTTAGCTCAGAACCCGGTTTTACAGGCAACACTTCCGGTTCAGGAGCGGGTAGAACTATGTTCTTTAATGCGGACTCTATGGGTCGTTTCTCGTGCTGCAAATATAAATAGGGTTAAGCGAAACAAAGGCTTGCAATAAATAAATATCTTGGGACATCTTACACAAATCGACCTAGTCCCGTAAGATCAATAAGGCTGTGGGTACCAAGCAACTATACAAGGTGCCCACGAGGAAAGGGAAAAAATCTAACAGCATATTCCTGAGACTAAAAGAAGCAAAAAATGTTAAACGAATTTTGGCCAAATCTGCAAAAAAAAATTTTTTTTAGTTGTTTTTTTTGATGTTTTGAATGCCTTAATACACAAAAAAAGGATTAAAATGCACTTTAAAGTTTTTCTTTTACATTTGCTAGGTAATTAACCCCTTACCGCATAGAAGCCATATATGGCCGCTATAAAAGTGAACTCTATTTGTTATAATATAATTTATTGATAGGTACCCCTAGTACCAGATTTTAATTTTTATTTTTTATTGTATTTAATTTGATTGTATATTATTGTGCTATAATTTGATTGTTTATATTTTTTTACTAATTAGTAAGTAATACAATTATTCATTATTATTGAACGTTCAATATATGACTAGTAATATAAGCAAAATGTACTACATACCTACTTATACGAAACTTGTATATTGAGAATAAATAAACTAAACTAAACTAAACTATTGATTGCCATTAGAGTTAAAATTTTTATTCATGCGGTAAGGGGTTAAAGATATTTTTGTTCATTTGATGTCTGTCAATTAAGTGTGACAAGACTAAGACAACATGGTGACAAAACCATTTCCTAAAATGCGTTTATCATAGTGTAACGGTCTAAAACGGTTTTAAGAAAAAATCAAATTTTCTCTTAAAATAGACTGAATCCAGAAAACTTCATATGACATTTTTAATTTCAAATTTGGTCAGAAATCTGCTGTTGAATTTTTTCCCTTTCCTCATGGGCATATTGTAAACATGGACCAACTGAAAGAGAAAGTTGTGTCATATTAGGATCAAGAAAAACTTTAGACAGGGGCTCATGGAAACTGCTCTACCGACAAGAGTGCAACTCTTAAATTTATGATGATGATAACTCACCTCCAAGATCTTGTTGTAGCCGAGTTTCTTCCCACTGTTGTCGAAGACAAGTGTGTTTGTTTCTTTCAGATTCGGCGTTGTGTACTTGCATAGTTCAGGGTCTAAAGCATCGATTGGGAACTGAAACAAACACATAATAGTATTTTACGATACAAGTGTGAAAAAAATGAATTCTTCTGTCACGAATTTCCTTTTCGCACGTGTTTTTCAGTACAGATGGCCGTCCGAAGTTTCGATCTGACATGAAATGAACTATACAAGTACAACAATTTTTAGTTAGAAACGAGTGGCGATAAATTAAAACACGACCGAAGGAAGTGTTTTAAATCAATACGAGTTAAGTTTTTGCACGTGTATTGTACGGCGTTTTTCAGTACAAATGACTTTCTAAAATTCCGAACTGACATGAAATGAACCACTCTAGTGCGTAATAAAACACCATCTGTACTGAAACTTACATTTTAGTACAGATGGTGCTTTTTTAGGGTCTAGTGCTAGAAGTGGCTCATTTTACATCAGGTTCAAAACTTTGGAAGGCCATCTGTACTAAAAAACAAACAAGCAAGTGTGCAACAAGGAAATTCGTACCTCGTGTCGATTTAAAACATTTCAACTAGTTTCGAATTTCATGTTTTTCGCACTTGTGCCGTAATGTACTATTTTAATGCTTTACAAACATATGAATTTGGTGTGAAGATTATTTAATTTCTTCACGTTAGTTACTTATCAATAAACATGCTTTAACTAAGCACTTGTGTCGTAATGTACTATTTTATTGCTTTACAAACTTATGAATTTGGTGTGAAGATAATTTAATTTCTTCATGTTAGTTACTTATCAATAAACATGCTTTAACTAAGCACGAACTACTGCTTATATGTCATGTCTATAAATATGTGTACACTCGGCTTATTGCTAGGGAAAAAGGTTGAAATTTGTATACAGGTGTCAACATATTGATGTAAACAACGTAACAAAGAGCTCTAGCAGAGCGCAAGCCCGCAGTACACGTCGGGCTTTGGTCGCGGATACTCCATGATGAGGATCCTCTAAATGGATCGAAACATGTTGAGCAATTATCGACTTAAATTACGTGAGTAACCCGTGTGATAAATATTTAAATATGTTTGAGTCTCACGTTAGTTATAATTCTAAAAAAGTAACAAAGAGACTCACCGGAGCACATCTCACAAGATAGTCACAGAGCATGGAGTTGGCTCTGAGTAGTTTCTGCTTGAAACGCACCGCCTTCCGCAATAGGGCAGCGCACTCATGGCAGAGCCAAGGTGGGAGACCGTCCGATTCTGATACCTGGGGTTACATAGAAAGGTATACACTATTGTAGTTACTTTTGTTACTAAACGTTGTTGTGTCTGCAAAAACCAACATGTGGTGCATTTTAATTAATTTAACTAACAACCTTTGTGTATATTTGCTAGGTACAATTTCAAAGTCATAAATCAATCACATGCGCAACACCAGATTTTACAGGTGCAAAAACAAAATGAGAACTTTTACATTTACTCAAAAAGGTTTGGACTTAAAATGCTTTCATATTTAAGAAAAACAGTCTATGATACTGCCCATGTATTTCTTGAAATTGAGCAGAACTTGTATTTTGACTCCAAGTAAATTTAATGAGCTATGCCTTGAATAGGAATTTAAGACCAAGGCTCGGATACCGGTTAAATTTTCAAACCGTTATCATGTACTTGGCGAAAAACCTTTTCATTTCGGTTTCGTTCGTCAAACCGGTTTATATTAACCGGTTTTTAGGGGAACGTTACATAATGTTCTTGTTCGATTAACCTGTTCAGAACTTTATAAACCGGTTTATTCAAGGACAAACAAACGCTGATTCATTTGGTTCTGGATTTGTATCGAAACATCTACTGCGGAAAGGACATGTACCTAATTCGATTCAGTGCAACAATAAGTTGGAGCGTTAAAAATATACGAGTATAATGGGTAACTAATTAAGTATCTACTTACGTTTAAGTATTTTGTTGCAATTAAATACATAAAAGTATGTATGTGACGTTATATACATTATATGAATACATCAATAGAAACTATTATACAATCACTCTTTTATGTTTTTAACTCTTTTTTGTAATTTATCAACTATCTAGCCTAATATATCTAACAAAAAATAAATTATTTAAATTTTGGATTCATTAAATTAGTACCTACCACTTTTAGTTCAATGCATATAATTATACTTGTTACAGACGTACATAGTCAACCATTTTTTACTGAAGAAGAAGTTTCGGTTTCGGCCGGTTTCTGCTTAAAAATCTTGTTTTGGCCGATTGTTCGGTTTCGGCAAAAAAACTGCCGAACCTTTCGGCTGAACTGAATCTATAAACATCGTACTTTTGGGTCGCGTTCGGTTTACGTCGGGTTTGTCCGTAATAGTGTAATTCTTAACGCGTATTTTCACAATTAAAAAATAGATTGACAGATATATTGGTTCTTTTATTTAAGTATATTGAGGTTGTACCTGCAGAAGGTTATTATTTATTTCATTAAACGACTTTAGAATTTGTCTTAGTTACGTGCATGTTTCAAGTTTTTAACGAATAGTAATAATCCTTGGTATCTATGATAAAAAAATACCAGCTACATGTACAAATTAGGCTTTGGCAGAATCAATTTTATTTCCATAATAATAAAATTCACTATGGAATAACTTAATACGAGCACGTAGCTGGTATTTGTGATCATAAACTTAAGAGCAGGGCTCTTGTCTGTGAAGCAATTTCCATATGGTCCTTTCCAGTGCCTTTTCTTTTAGACGCTGATACGACACGACGTCTACTTTTTCTTTCACTTCGGTCCATGTACGCCCTTCTCTGCCTTCCTCTTCCCCTCTACTTTTCCTTCTATTATGGTCTTAATTAATTCGTCGTGTCGTATATTTAAGGTGTCCACCATCTTCCCTCTTCTGTTGGCGATGATTGACAACAGGTATTTCCAGTAATTGGACAATATAATAAAATGATGGGTGAATGAATAATTTACGAGTAAAGCATTTTTTCAGTATTTATTGTTTTGATAAAATTTTGTAGTCTGTCAATTTGAATAGGGATTTTTACATATATTGTTTCGATCAATTGTTATGAATACGAACGTATACCTTCATTATTCATTTAATTTTTTCGATAAAAGTTCTACAATTATTAGTTGATGAAACTACTAATTGTAGAATTGTAAAATAATTGTAGAAGTGTCTATGCCTATAAACAACATCATCATCTCAGCCATAAGACGTCCACTGCTGAACATGGGCCTCCCCTCTGGACCTCCACATGTACCGGTTAGATTCGACCTGCATCCAGCGTAGACAACATTTTCCATAAGATATAATGCATGCAGAATGAAATTGGGTCAGACTTATAACAAGTAAAAAAACAACAAAATTGAATTGAAATTGTATCTCAATCCTAAATTAGTACGTATACATTTGATAATGAATTTGGGAAGTTTTGGGGATTTTCGCATCTTTAGAAATTATGGCCAATCAAGTCGAGCAATGTCGCAAAACTGCAAGTATTTTCCATAAATGGCCTAAATCGACAATAATTCAGAATTTCCAGAAGTAGGCAAGATTTGAAACACTGTTTTATAATAATTTCGCATTCTTTTCAATAAATAATATTAAATGCCCTAGTGTGATCTAGCATTTTGGCTAAACCCACTTTTCTGAGAGAGCTCGAATAAAAGAAATTACGTAACACTGAATCACAGAATCGAACACTTCCAAATACAACAACAAAATCTTTAAAAAGATCCTTAAAGCATGGCATCACGAAACTTTAACAAAGAGCAAGCCTACCAACACCGAAAATAAATATAAATAATTATGAAAATGTGACATCGTCATTTGGTCAAAAAGTGTAAAAAACACTACTTTTGCAGTTGTAGCGGATATCACATTGAACGAATTATAGGTAATTTTTTTTGATTAAACATTTTTGCATTAGTAAATATTTTTGTCAGAGTACCAATCCGAATGGACTTGGACTAGGATAGATATCAAATATAATGAGCAAAGGATGTTTGTTTAATAAGTTTTCCTACCTACCTATAGGATAAAGTACCATAAAACTGAAGTTTTACACTATGGATTCAAGGAGTTTTTATCTTGTATGAATCCTTGTTAAAATCGCTATTGAGAGACGTGAATTTTTAAGAGAATAATAATGATATGTTATTACTTATTAAATTTTACATTTAACTTGGTCAAGATTTCATTCCGCATTACGTTAGTCAAGACGTAGAATCATGTAATATTGCACCAGCGATATGTTGCATTATTCATATATATTAAAATATTATCTAACCGGGTTACTCACGTATTTAAGTCGGTGATGGCTCGACATGTTTCGACCCATTAAGAGGGTCCTCGTCCAGAGCACACTCGGCCAAAACCCAACGCGTACTGCTATCGAATCTTAGTGCGTCGAATCCGAATCCAATACGTCGATAAGGTAACCGTGCGAGAGAAAAGTTTATAGTATCGCGTAAAATACGGGAAGCTATCGAAATATCTCGCCATCCCAATTTTAATCGTGGTGGTGGTTGGTCAGTGCCACTTGGTTGGAAAATGGTTTTGGGTATTACGTCAATGGACAGTGTAGACGCCCCGTTATTAGCAAGTGATATAGTGAATGTTGTGTGCAACCCCCTTTATGACAAATGTAACACTGAGGGTAGATCTTGACCCCGCCACCACCGCCCGTGGCCAGTACCCATTCTAGCAGGGCGCAGGCCCGCAGTATGCGTCGGGCTTTGGCCGAGGGTGCTCCGGACGAGGACCCTCTTAATGGGTCGAAACATGTCGAGCAATCATCGACTTAAGTACGTGAGTAACCCGGTTCGATAATACATATTTTAATTTGTTTGAGTCTCACGTCAGTTATATTCTAAAATTATTCATTTATGTAAAAAAATATCTGTTGTCATTATATTCGACCTTTTAATCACATTTATAAAAGGTTCGGTTTCGGTCTCGGCCGAAACTATAATCAGAACCGAATCTTCGGTTTCGATTTCTGTTTCGGCAAAAAAACATGTTTCGGTCGGACACTAGTTATTAAGGAATAACGCGATTAAAATTCAGCACGCAGATCAAATATCGACCGCACAAAAGCACGGGCGCTTTCTCTACTAAGAAAACAAGTCTCTGCATGTATTCATTTACGCGGCGCAGCGGCGCGGCGTAGGTACCTACCGCCGCCCGCCAGCCATCGTGGATTAAACCGGTTTATTGAGGTTTATAGTTACGTTCTTAAGACGTTCGCGTTCTCCTTATAGCTCGGAGTAATACCCAAATAAACCGCTATTTACCGGTATTTTTTAAACCGGTTCCGAGCCTTGTTTAAGACACTGCATGATGATAACTTTATACTTTACTCTGTGTGGTTTGGTGTTTAAAAAAAGGTAAACAATCTTGTAGTATCCTTTTATTGAAAAATGCATATAAAAATCCAAACTAGGTACTTAATGAATCAAAAACAATGTAAATCACTGCATTTCCTTGTTATATTATGTATATTTGCTAAAAGTTATTTTCTACTCGTAGTTTTCAATAAAAAGATACTGCAAGATTGTTTACCTTTTTTTAAACACCAAACCAAACAGAGCATAGGCAATATTACAATTATTAATTATAAATAAATATGTTCCTCCAATGCTCCGAGATAATTTAAGACTATCATAGAATGCGTCTTGCTGCGTCGCATGCATATCTATTCTTCAACATGCTTGTTTAAAAGAGCAAAAAGTCAAAGAAATGGATCTTGGTAAATACATAACCTGAACAAGTAAACAAGTAAAAAAGACAATATTTTCTTCGTTACGTTAAGTAAAAAAGAATTTTACATGCACTTATCTAGTTAAGATAATTATAAGATTAAAACTTACTTTTAATCCTGCTAATTCAAGAAAATCCGTGACGAAAAGCGATATACTGAACATTCGCTTTTCAGCTGTCAAACAACACCGGCATATTCTTTTCTCTGGTTCAGGGTCAGGTTTATAATCTTCGCGAGGCTTAAAATAAGTCTCCATTGTTGAATTACATTTATTTTACTTTACTGAATTCAAGATGCATTAAGTTTGCATTCATGAGCAAACAATTTTGTAAATAACATGGCGTCGCCTAGTGACTTTTACATTATGCATGCACAAGTTTAGTTAAATGTCGAAAAATCATAAAATCGTGTTAATTAAAATTATGATTTACTGCATGCACAGACGGTTGTGTTTATAGTAACAAGTAAGTAGTAGAAAGTAGAAAATAACTAAATTCGCATGACGAAATTTGACGTAATTGAGGTTTGCGTTTAGTTTGCAGTCTTTGCAACTAATGTCATACGATGACATTACGAGGGGCCGCACATAGTGTGCCACTAAGAGGGATAGACATAGTCACTTACTACTAAGAAGATACTTGTGTGTGTGGCACTTAGACTTAGCGTCTAACACACACACACACAAAAAATAGTGGCACAGTGATAAGGACGGACGATTATCGTTCCTTTTCACTTCCACTAGTAAAAAGTTTCATAAGACCATCCCTTTCGTTCTTGCTATTATTATTACGTTGTCAAATCCATATCCATATTCTAAATCTATGGAAGATTATTACTAAAGTAGAGGCATCGTAACATAGACTTATTAATTTAAGACTATATTTTATCTGTGCATCGTAAGAAGTCGTTTTTGACGTTTGTTTGCACAGGAAGTTCTGTAAATGTTGACAGTTAGTACAATGGAGCAAATGTCAAACTTCATTGTTGCCTGTACGAAATAGTGATGTTACTACTGTTGCTGCAATTTACCGATACGTCAATCGAAATAAATAAGTAAACCTTTTTTATGGAGGTACGAATAATTGCTATAATAGTAGGTACGCACATATTTTCTAAAAGTTTGTTATGGTTTCGACAGGTCCTCGCGAGCCCGTGTGCCCGGTGGATACGCGGCTTTACAGACTGTGTTGAACTTGACAACCAGATAATGTCAAAATTGTTATAAAATCACGTATAATTGTATTTTTCGTAGAATAATAATTTATGTACCACTACGTTATCACCTAGATGTGCTCTGATTTTAATAAATGGTTTTAGTGACTTTATACACTGTATATACGGCATTTCTCTATTTGGCATACCTACATTGCCCTCTGAGCTAGCACGCAAGTTTACCAACGCGGGTTGGGAGTGGATCGCTGCAGGCTGGCAAACTCGCGTCCAAGCTCATGGTCTCAACCACTGCCAGTTCTGCATTGACATTACTACCAAGTGAAACTACCTACGTATATTGTATATCAGACTCCGATACTATTTGACCTGGCATTACATTTGGACACCGATTACCTACTGCTATTAATTGTTGACCTTGATTTTTAATTTTGACACTGGTTTTGACACTAGTTACTATCTCTCGCTAACAGAGGTTGTGGATGCTATTTCCTCTATAGGTCACGTCCTATCCGTCCTATAAAACATCCTACCTAAATGCGACTTTACGTCATTATGACGTCACCGGCACTAAAGTTTCGCTGCCTGCTAATGATTCTAAGTAAGATTACCAAACACTTTTTAGTTCGGATTACCTAACACTTTTTTAATTAAATTTTTTTAATGGCAAGTACCAGATCTAACGCCCATTCGCACTTGACTGAAAATTTTACGACGGTAAAATCGAGCGTTTCACTACACTATTGTGAGCTGTCAAAAACGACTTCTTACGATGCCTCTACTTTATGTCACAGCAATAACAAAACGTACCACCAGGGTTTCTACATTCTTAAAAAACTACTATATGGTAGAAAATGAACAAAAACAATGAATATAAATCATTTATTATTTCGAATTACGATCTTATTATTCTTATTGCATAATAAATGGCACTTACAGTTAGTGACTAAGGGCTGATTTTTCAATCCCCAAATAAACCTATCCGTTAGTTAAAATTATCACTATCCTTTTCTAAAATCATTAGTCAAAAAAGGACAGGGCTAACATTTATTTGACAGTTACTGTTAACTGGGGATTGAAAAATCAGTCCTAAAATAAATTCATAATATCTCAGATATATGCTAATAAGTGTGTGTTCGGGTAATTGGTGACATTATTCACAGCTCATCAGTGGAATAGACATGTTTAAAAATTTTAAGAATTGAATTAATTTAAGCTTTCGAGTATTGTAATTTAGTAGTTTAATACTCTAAATACTTACATGAAGTAAACTGTTACGCGTGAGGTTTGAAATTAGTTTATTTATTTATTTATATTTTTACATTATTTGTTTACGAGAACTCTTACAAAACCTCTCCTCTATTTATTAAATCATAGAAATTACTCCCTTACTCCTTTACGTCTTATCCAATGAGGCCTATGTGTAAATGTGCCATACGCTACTAATACGTTGAATAAAATGACAATAGCTAAAACATAAACATCATTCATTCTTATTATGATCACAGGTTACTACGTAAATTGGTGGCGCGGATAGTACATATAGCGGCATATCTGAAAAAGAAAGATATTGTATTAATCGTACTTTAAAATAATAAAGATATTTAATAGTTTCTGTCTACTAATACAAAATTACGAATTCAGACTCTTTTAACGAAACCTTAGACTAACCTGAGGTAGTTTTACAATTCATCTTCAAATTGTCGAGAGAGCCACTGTGATGTCCTGATTCGTTACTGAAAAAAAAATGAATTATATTAGTTTATTCAGTAATTTTATTTGATTTGCCCGATATTTATGGTCTGGCCTCGATTTTGCGAGACCAGCGACGGCGGTGAGCGACTCCATAAATTGGAGCCAGACACCGATATCAGAACTCCCTAGGTAGGTACGTATAGTTTTCCGCCCCTCTGGTCGCCTAAGACCAATGTCGTGTACCTAATGCTTACAGGCAATCAATGTCCATAGCCCTCGAGTTGGTATTACTTATACTAACAATAACTTAATTATAGTTGCTCGCTTGGAAGCCTTAAAATTATAAAACTTACCAGTTTTCAATGTTGATATTGCTTAACGATTTCGACAAGACGCAAGACTGCATCGCAGCCTGTAAATCAACCAACGAGCAGGCTTGTCTCGCACGAGTAATCAAACTATGCTGCAGCATACTCTGGCAACATTTCTGCTCATCGTTTATTCTTATTTCCGGTACTTTATCACTTTTATCAGATTTTTCATTTTGACATTTGCAAGTTTTCCTATTTTCAGCAGTAGAATTTTCACTTGGTTTCAAATCTTGATTAAGGGATCTGTGAATATTAGGGTCAGATG
>JALPQI010016755.1:0-30095 GCA_025490895.1 Thaumatotibia leucotreta
GTTTCTCCTCAGGCATAATCGAAAGAGGTTCCAATGTGAGAGTTAGAGCTGCGAAGTCATTGGCATCCGAACTCAGGGGTGTCAAGGGACGAGAATTTAACATAGCCTCTACTTGTGTCAGTACAGTATAAAATTCCTCGAAAGTTAATCTTTGAGTACCGACAGAACGAACAAGGTGTGTTTTCACTGATTTGATTCCAGCTTCAGCCAAGCCATTAGAGTGAGGGCTACCAGGAGGACTAAACGAGAATTTAATTTCTTGAGACTCCGCGGCCTTTTGCATGAGAGAACCAAGATAGTTACTGGCACCGATAAAATTTCTGCCCTGATCAGACACGAGATGACTGCATCGCCCACGACGTGCGATAAAGCGTCGCAAAGCTGCGAGAAATGCTTCTGTGGACAATTCCGACGCGAGCTCGATATGTATAGCTTTCGTGGAGGTGCAAACGAAGACACAGATGTAACCCTTAAAGGTTTTAGCACCACGACCACGTCCGAAAGCTATGTTGAAAGGTCCACCATAGTCGACAACTGAACTTGAAAAACACTTAAGCTGATTCACTCGATACGAAGGGTAATTTCCCATAAATGGAGCAGGGGTAAGTTGAGGACGAACACGAAAACATTTAGTACAGCTAGAGATCACAGATCGAATGGCACGTTTGCTTGACAATATCCAAAAATTTTGTGCTAGAAGATTCATAAGAGTCAGTGCACCAGGGTGCATGAAGCGAACATGATATTCTTGAATTATCAAACTAGTGAGGCGATGGGAGCGAGGTAATAGCAAAGGATGCTTTGCTTCGAAAGAAATCTTAGCGTGAGCCAAGCGACCGCCCACCCTGAGGTGACCTGCCTCGTCAACGAAAGGTGATAGTTTGCGAAGACTCTTAGGGAGGGAGTTAGGAGACCCCTTTTTAAGGTGCTCCAACTCCAACGAAAACACACTTTCTTGCACAAATTTAACTAAAAACATAAATGCTCTGTGAATCTCTGATGGCTGCAAAGATCCAACGACACGAGAATCGACAGCTTTCTGTCTACAATTCTCAGAAAAACGAAAACAATATGCTAGCACATGTTGAATTGTTTTTAGTGAAGAGAATCTATTCAACAGATGGTCAACTAATTCTTCGTTATTGGTTATAACGAGAACAGTAAGCTTCTGCTCTTCATGAAGAACAGTTTGGTCTAACGATAATAACGACTTAGGCCATTTTTCAACGGGAAGTCGAAGCCAATGAGGCCCGTGCCACCAACTAGATTGATCAACCAAATCTTGGGGAAGAAGCCCACGCGATCCACAATCCGCGGGGTTGTCAGTGGTTCTGACATGACGCCATGAGTCTGGAGGAATTAGATCCTGGATGTGGCTCACCCGGTTTGCCACAAAGGTTTTCCATTTGGATGGACACGACTTGATCCAGGATAACGCCACACTGGAATCCGACCATGCGAATATTTCACTGACCAAGTGAAAGGGCTTCAAAGCTTCCACGACTGAAGCCACCAAGTCCGATAACAAAACTGCTGCGACTAATTCGAGTCGCGGCACCGACAATTTACGTAAAGGAGCCACTTTTGATTTGGCACAAACTAAATGAACGGCGATATCACCATTCTTACTCAATGTACGGCAGTAAACAACAGCACAAAAGCCACGTTCCGACGCATCGCAAAAACCATGCAGTTGCAAGGCATCAAAATTACCGACGATGCGACGAGGAACAGCTACCGAACTCAATGAAGAAAGTTGAGTCTTAAACTCCTGCCACTGAAGCCTAATATTTTCTGGGACATCATCATCCCAAGAAACTCCGGAAGTCCAAAGAAGCTGCATTAGGTACTTGGCGAGGAATGTTACAGGCGACAGAAAACCTAATGGATCATAAATCCTGGCTATTTCCGAAAGAATAGTGCGCTTGGTACATCTACCGTTATGAGTATCGACGACACGAAAACCAAAAGAATCTGAGTGAGGTTGCCACAGCAAACCCAATATTTTCAGAGATATATCTGAAGTTTCATCGAAATGTTTGAAATCCTGTGAATACAAGTCCGAAGATGGAAGATTTTCCAGAAAATCACCACTATTAGAGGTCCACTTCCTCAGATGAAAGCCACCCGACGACAGAATGTTTGTGAGTTCCACCTGAAGGGAGCGAGCCTTTTCGACGGAGTCAGCTCCAGTAACAACGTCATCGACGTAGATATCACGGGCGAGAACAGCTGAGCCAGCTGGGTATTCTTCCACAGCATCATTGGCGAGCTGAGCCATGGTACGAAGAGCTTGGAATGGCGCAGCCGTGACACCATATGTCACAGCGTTGATAGTCAGCGTCTTCTTCAGAGACCAAGATTTGCCTGTACATCTGCTTTATATCACCTGTGAAGACGACAGCGTGCCAACGAAAACGAGTAAGCAGATCGAAAATATTGGTTTGAAGCTTGGGCCCTGCCAGTAGAGTTGAATTTAAGGAAACCTCGTTAGCGTCCTTAACACTGGCATGGAAGACAACACGAAGAGGAGTTGTAACCGATTCACGCAAAATTCCATGGTGCGGTATATAGTAGAACTGGCCCTCACATGTTGAAGGAGGATCTACTTCTTCCAAATGACCACGAGACCCGTAGTCTTCCATAAATTCGACATACGACCTTTTAAACTCAGGATTAGAATTTAACCTGCGTTCCAACGACAGGAATCGCTTAAGAGCGATTTCGCGCGAATTGAGGAAGGTTGGCTTGTTTGTAGGATCAACGAAAGGCAAAGGCACTACGAACCTTCCTTCTTCATTACGATAATATTTATCACGAAAATAATCTTCGCATCGCTGCTCCTCCTCCGACACGAAAGATTTGGTAGGAGCAGTGACATTTTCTAATTCCCAAAATTTTTTTATGGAATCTTCAAGCGACAAAGTTTGCGAAGAATTCGAAACGAAAAAGCAATGGCTATTCTTCTTACGAGAAGACACGACAGAATTGGTTTTGAGTTGACTAATGTCACACTCACCAATGACAATCCATCCATAGATTGTGTTCAACAAAGTAGGTTGACCAGGCTTCCCTCGACGTATACCAGGGATCAACGACGAAACGAAAAGTTGTGCATTAAGCAACAAGTCCACTGGTGCCGGTTGAGCGAAGTCAGGGTCAGCGAGCGACAATTTTTTTATGTGCGACCACCTCGAGGAGTCGATAGGTTGCGTAGGTTGATCGGCACATATCTTCGACAAAACGAAAGCTTCGAATTTAATATTCGACGACAAAGACGACTTGTGAAATGGTTTAATTTCACACGATAGAGAGCCGAACGGTTGAGCGACAGAATTGCCAATGCCGTACACGGCATGTTGGCCACGAGCTATATTAAACCCTAACATTTTAGCGCAGGGTTCCGAAATAAAATTGCATGCGCTAGCGCCATCTAAAAGAGCGCGCACTGGTCGAAAGTTTCCAAAAGCATCTTTAATTAAAACTTTAACAGTCGAAAATAAAATGGTATTTTCCCCAGTCGCAGATGTTAAAACAGTGTTACTACTATTACTATCTGGCAGTACGGGAGCAACCTCTATGGGCACAGGTATTTCTGCATTTTTAGTGAAATGTAATAAAGTGTGATGTGAACGACTACACACACTACAACAAGAGGCACGACAAGATTTCACTCTATGGTTATCCGAGAAGCACAGAATACACAATCCCTTTTCTTTCACTAAGTTAAAGCGAGCATTTTGGTCAAGTTTTAAAAATTTGTGACATTTAGCAAGGCTATGCTGTCCAGTACAGAAGACACAGTTCGGGTTCGACACGACAAATGCTGTTTTATTTTTAGGCAATGGTTTAACAGTGGAAGCTTTCACTTGAATATTTGAATTTTCTAATGCTTTGCTACGTTTTTCTATAAAGCTCTTTAGTATTTCAAATTTAGGTATATCAACATTTGATTCAAGCTGAAGTTCAAATGCCTCACGTGTTGCAACATCCAATTTCGACCACAATAAGTAATACAGCATGAAATTCCGGTCAGGAAGTTCAAATTTCGACAAAATATTTAAATTTTCACTAAAGACACGGAACACCCGATCTAAATCATTCTTGTTTTTCACAGCCTCACAATTCAACATCTTTTCATAGTAAATAATAGCAATTTGTCTTTTCTTGTCATAGTAATTGGCCAAAGTTTCATATGCACTAACATAGCTGTCATTTGACAAAGGAAAACTTTTTATTAATTCATAAGCAGAACCTTGAACATTTGACAACAAGTAGTGTAACTTTTCAACATCACTAATTGTGTTCCGGTTATGAATCAACGAGTCAAATAGTTCTTTAAATGACACCCAGTTCTCTAGCTTACCATCGAAAGGCTTTATTGATATTTTAGGTAGCTTAGCTAAGTTGTTGTCCACCAATACAGGTTTACTTTCGCTGCTGATTTTATCCATTTGAGCATTTTGCCTTAGCCTACTTTTAATAGATTTTAACCTATTTTCGAACTCCCTAGTGACCTCGTATTCATCACTACGTTGGGCTTGCGAAAGCGGCCGCAGAATACGTATTTGCGCGTCATGAAAATCACGTTCAATCTCTTTAAAGTCCGATTCGTTGTAACCTTGCAAGTCTGAACTTTCTATATGTTCTAAACGCATAATACAGTAATCCCGGGCGATACGATATGAATCTACAGTCGAAGGTTCTAATTCACTATCATTATGACCACCACCCATCATTCAAAGCAGCAATTAAAACGAGAAATAGATGTAAACAATTACAAATATCACTATAACCTAAAAGTGATCAATAAACAACTTGACGTTTACAGATAACAGACAAAATATGAACTGCGTTCCGTTTCACGCTTTGAGATGGTTAGTTGACACGACAATTTTACTATGACAAGTTGATACGATAAATTGGATACGACAAATTGTACACAACAAATTAAAATAATTTTGAATCTATGGTCCGGAAAGTGCACTACCAACTTACAACGACAATAAAATATGGCGTACACCTAAAATACGATAAAATGTTCAGTAAGACAATATCTCAAGTACCCTACAATTTGGAAAAATAACAAAAATTACCAAAAATCACGAAAATTAGCTATTACATACGACAAAAGGTACTTTTCAATAAGATCCGATCGACGGACCAAAAATAATGAACGAAAACGAAATATAATGGACTGTAAAATGATAAAAGTTTATGTTTTAGCTAACTTTGTGTGATTTAGGTAATGTTAAAAATTTGGAACTAAGAAGGAATTTAGAATAGGATCGCAAGACGGCTTACCTTGATGTCCTCAGGCGTAGCTCCGCAAGCAAAGAAAGGCGATTCCCTAAACTCGCGCAGAGGTGAGCTCACATACAGCAAAGCAGTCGGGTTTCACCTATACGTATGCTAACGCGGGATATTAGCCGAGATGCGATCTTGTGGTTATGAAACTTTTAGAATTGGATTAGTAGCCGGAACTTGAGATATCGTCTTCGAAATCAATTAACTTTACACTTTACATGACTGGCACAAATTTAAGGTTTTTCGCGCTACCGACTTCGAACTCTCACAACCGACGACGAACTACTAGCTGTGTGACAATGCTGCCATACTAAACCTAATGTCAAAATGACAGCTATGTTGCCAGACAAAATATAAAATTAAGGCCAATATTAAACACTACTGTATTCGCTACCTAATTTGGTTAAAATATTATTATTGACGATAAAAGTATACGATTGAAGACTGGACATCACTAATAGTAATGACATTTTATCTAGTCAGGTTGGTAGCATTGTTCAAGAAAATGGAGTCGTTGATGGAGTTCACGACCAAGTAGAGCTACTTTATTTGTCTCTTTTTCCTTATGGAATACGTCTTGAGATGGGGTGAAGGATGACAATAGTTTGTTCATGTATGTCTTAATACACGGAATCTTCCCTATATTTTATCTGTGTTAACAAGTGACATGAATGACGTGATACACAAGATACATAAAAATAATGTAAATGTACCTATTTGTGACTCTGACAGTGGTATATAAATTAATTTTTAATTTAGTAGTTACAGCTTAAATAAAGGTAAGTTACGTGCATTAACGGTACTAGCTATATAATATAATATATGTATCTGTGTCTCCAAGACGATTTCGGGAAATTAATTACAGGCTTGATGGAGAGCCCTATTGTGTGCTCTTAAATGACTGCAATTCCTAGCCCAGCTTATTAGAGAACTTGCGCTAATATTCTCTACATATGGCACAGCCGAGTAGCCACATGGTTGTAAAATATTGCTGCTAGAGATTTAATCGCATGCGCAGCCACCTTTTGGTGGATCAAACCTCGCTATTCTGAAATTTCTGAACGTATCTAAAATGTATGTGTAATAAGTTAATCTCCAGAGAAGTATGTAATTTCTTGGTTGGCTACTTACTACTTTCGTTATTATTTTATTCTACTATATACTGTATTTAAAACAATATTTTGGTTCTTTTAGAAATTGCAGTTGAGTCTATTATAATTATTTTAAGTGCCATAAATATGATACTTTACACTTATCCATGATATGTTTGATGAAATAGATACTCAAAGAATAAATAGCTCAATTTCAGTATCTTGCAGACCACCGACAATGCCTGGGTCGCGTTTTATAAAGCTACAATTTACAATTTCGCTGTTTGCCTCTCTAACGCACGCACATATTGGCTAGAAAGAGAGGCAAACAGCGAAATTGTAAATTATAACTTTATAAAACGCGAACCTGTTTGTAATTTTTTTAACTTACTCCACTCTGATTAAGGGCTATATAAGGCAATGCAGGCAGGCAGGCAGGTTCCATCCCCTTATTCATAAATCTCTCTTAACTTATAAATAAAATAAACCTTTATTACTGACTCTAATACATTTTTTTTTCTAATCTTGACTATCAATTTGCCCTTTGGCAAAGGCCTCCGCTAGAGATTTTCATTCCTCTCTGTCCATTGTTTTCCTTCTGTGTCTTAACTTAGCAAGCCGCTAAGTATTGTTTGTCCCTTTCTATTTTATAGAAATATTGATAAGACAAACAATTCTTATAAGTTTGCTAATAAGTTAGGAGATGTTTTGAATAAGGGGGTGATACAGTTTAGATGATGTCATATTCTCAGAAAGGTATTGCTAAGCTATGGTTCGGTTGTTGAATCCAGTAACTCCAATAAGAGCACAAAGATATTTACATTCCTAATTTCCTACCTATGTCAGCCTCCATAGCCTAGTTGGTAGTGATCCTGCCTATGAAGCTGGAGGTTCCAGGTTCCAAACCCGGTGAGGGCATTATTTCGCACACCTAGATCAAAACAGCACTAACCAAATTTATCTGTGTTTTAGATAAGGGTACATTCGTGATCTACAAAGTTCAAATTAAAAAATACATACATTTTTAGTTAATACTGTTTTGATCTAGGTGTGCGAATTTTGTTCCTTGGTCATGGCTGTGTCATATTTAAGTATCTATACTCGCGGTCAATGAATACGGGTCAGGTGGATTTTTTCATAGAAAATACTGGAAACATGCTGATTACAAATATTTAAAATAAACATTTATAATACAAGTGGAACTGTTTTTAACATCAGATTGTATTGGAATTTTCCTGAAGTTTTCACCCGATCCGAAAAACAAGGAACTTTATGGTCAGATGACTCCGTGGATATAAAAATAGCAACTCATGATTAAAAAACTCGTATTACCATACATTTTAGGTGGTTTTTTTAAATGGTCAACATTTTTATCTATACAAACCGACCTAACAACAATTTTTTGGGTTTATTTAAAAATTTAGGAAAAAATCCAATACAACCTGATTTAAAAATTTTACCTACACTATTTAAAAATACTTTTTAAAAATATTTAAAATCTACATGTTTGCATTATTTTCTATGAAAAAAAACCACCTGACCCGTTTTCATTGCCAGTGTGTGTACCTATATGTAATGTATCTATCTATTATACAGGGTGTAAGTCTAATACGGGCGAAGCTCTTAAGGGGTGTTAGTTTACGACATAATAAGTACATTCAAATAACTTTTACTTCAAATCAGAGCAACAAAATTTTCCATACAAAATAATTCGGCGCGCAATGTAAAGCAACATACGCGAGTTAAGCACTCGTTAACAGCTAATTTCAAAAGCAGATGACATAACTGCCAAATCAACAATAACAAATGTTCGTACCTACATTGCTGCTCCGATAATCTTAAAAAAATTCTGTGGGGTCTAAATTAAGAGTAACTTTAAAAAAACCTTGTAATCCATGATTACACTAATGAATCCCATGCCTGGTTTAATTGATCGCCCGTATTAGATTTACACACTGTATACAGATTGTGTTGTGTTTTTTTAAGTAGGACAGTATGGGGAAATCGGAAACTATACAAGGAAGCTGTCTTAGGAGATATTAGGTATATTTTTGAAATAACAATTTTGGCATTTTCAAAATTTTGGTCAAGTGCGAGTTGTACCTAAAAATTTATAATATTGGTAAAAAAAAAATCACGCAGATCAACGTGATTTCATGCATAGACAATTTTATTGTAAAGGATTTAAAAAATCTAAACAGCAGAAGTTCAGCTTCCTAAGACAGCTTCCTTGTATCTTCTATAGTTTCCGATTTCCCCATACTGTAACACTTAAAAAAACACTGTATATCGTCACCTGGTACCCACCCACATCACCAGCCTTAATTGAGCTTACCATGGAACTAGGTTGATTTGTGTAAGATGTCCCAAGATATTTTTCTATTTTTTATTTATTTATTTACCTATATTATATGTATACAGAGCCAGATGTCTCTTTGTACATTCAAGCTATCATTTAATAAACTTCCAATATAAATGTTTTATACCTTATAATATAAAACATACATAAGTATTAATAGTAGATTGTGTCTGTCACAAGGGATCAAAATGGTATATTTCCGGCGTGGGCGTATATTGAATCCTGAATGGAGCGACGGATTCCACAATTGAATCCCGACCGTAGGGAGGGATTCTAAAGTGGAATCCTGAGCGTAATGAAGGATTCAAGCGTTAACGCCCAAGACTAAATAATTTTATTTTGATACCGTGTGACACATACTGCTTTTCACACCACCTATGATAAAAATAAAAGATATGTCATATATTTCATATTTATGCAAATAATCGATTCTAAAGAAATTTTATCAATTATGAACGTACTGTTTATTTTCATATTTCATTGTAATTTTTTAGGCTGGCAATAGAAAGTCCTTGAACAGAAGTGCCACTTTGATCCCTCCTAGCAGGGAAGAAAAGACCCGTATTCGAATAGGTGGTGTGAAAAAAGTATTTATACTTAGGTAAACAACAGGTGGTCTTATCCATCACTGAAAGCAATGTTTTTGACTTTCTAGTAGTTAAAAAGATAATTGTTTAATGGGTTCAGTTAGGGCTACCATTTCGAAAATTCAGGATAGACTCAAAAAACCCAGACATGTAGTGTAAATTTATTCCTTTTTTCTCGGACTTTACTTTGTACACAATTATATTTAGTACTTAAATTTTACAAAAGTTGGTATCTAAAGGACAGCCTCCTGACCGCCTCGCCTCCTAACTAGGACAAATCACATCTCACTACTTTTTACATACCTATGGGTGGATTACGATATATCATAGGTATATACCAGGGTAATTACGAAGTAGGAATAAGTTGAAGTAGGCAGTGAAAACACATTTTACTGAGAAATAACTTTGTTGTTTTTCAACGAACGAATATAAATGGCAATGCTAAGGCGGCGTTTGTGCGAGGATGTGTTTCCATACAAATGACACCTCGCTCGAGTCATTAATAGGTGTCATTTGTATGGAAACACATCCTCGCACATCTCTGGCTGGAAACGCAGCCTTAATTAGGATCTCTAGTATTTCGTAGTGTATCGCCCCAAGGGCCCCAGGGGCAGAGACTCTCACGTTACGTTACTTAGGATGTGCGAGGTAGCTAAGCAGTGCGAGGCAGCGTAACTAGGGAATAAATAACTAGTAACGGTGTGAGTGTTTCTACCAAAGATGTGCGAGGTAGCTGAGTGGTAGGCGCTTCTTTCCCCTTTTTTTGTATGGACAGGAACCTCGCTCCGCTGAGTTGTTTCCACCAAAGCTAAGCTAAGCGATTATAGGAAAATCAAGTGTTTCTATTGGTTGATGAAAAACATGTTACACATCCCGTGCAACGCATCCTCGCACATCTTTGGTGGAAAGGCAGCCTTATTCACGATTGTAGCGCCGAACGGCGACCGACTAGCTGAGCTGTAATGGCTGGAACGTCAAACGAAAAATAAACCGATAATAATGGCTTATTAATAATAAAATTGATTTTGCCCGTAACAAAATATCGCGTCGTGTGGGAGTTTTTACAAACTTTCGGAATAGAACGAATTTCGCAATTATCTCAAATATTGAGATATACTCTGCATACCCACTTATAAAGTACACAAATTGTTTTTACTAAATGTCTCGTTTTCTCATTGTTGTTTTAGAGTCTATAGTGCAACATAAAGCAAACATACATTTGGATTGTTCAACACAACACAGTCATCGGTTTATAAACATAATACGGGAAGGAATACAATACTAAACGTGAAACGCGCCAAGGATAATATGGTGAAATTAAAAGGCGAACGGATGATATACCCAAAACCTGAATTTCAACCTCAGTATACCAGCAATAGCAACGAAATTAATGCTGTAATTGAAATCATGGCATTATGGAAATATGTCATAAATGACGCATTCCATTATTATTCTCACATGTATTCCCAACTACAAAATCCAATAAGTAATCAGGTTAAGGTGTCATGCCAAAATCACAAGGAAAAGTTCGCGGTGTACGACAGAATACTGTCGACGTGGTCCACCGCGCCAAGTGAACCGAATTATGAATATTGTTATGACGGAAAAGACTTCTTAGATTTTACATTAGCTAAGAATGAGACAATAACCAGTAGATTCCTGCTTGTGGGGAAATTTACAAAAATGATGCAGGAACCAAACTTGCTGACGGCAACAGTAAATGGACTTTCACGTTTGTCAATGTCTAGATTGGTGAAGCCGAGCACGAAACTGACCGTGGGCGTGCCCGGCTGCGGGAAGACGAGCTACATTATTAAGAACCACAGCGTGGGTAGTCTGGTGCTGACGTCATGCAAAGAGGGAGCTCAAGATATCCGGGAGCGTATGGCCGCAAAGTATGGCCGTAAGCCATCAGAGTACTCTCGGTCGTACAGGACGATCGACTCGTACTTGATAAACAGCACAGTAAAGTACTCTAGTGTGTGGATGGACGAGGCGTTGATGGACCATCCTGGGAAGCTGTTCCTCGTGTGCTTGTTCACCGGCTGCCGACAACTGCATCTGCTGGGCGACCCCAACCAGCTCGGATACATAAACAGGACCGACGTAACTTTGCGATATGACAATTCCTCAATATTTTTCAATCCTACTGGAACGTTAAACGTTTCCTATAGATGTCCCGTTGATGTGATAGCCATCTTATCTAAAAACTATGACTATAACGGAGAGGTGTATTCGGCGTCTAGTGTTATGCGCAGCATGAAATGTGAAAACTTCAAATCGCTTGAACATGTACCTAAAACGGCAGGCACTAAGTACCTAGTGTTCAAACAGGCTGAAAAAAAAGTAATGAAGGAGGCCGGGTATGATGTGTCGACCGTTCACGAGTTCCAAGGTAAGGAGGCGGAGCGCGTGGTGCTGGTGAAGATGTCACGCAACAGGCAGGACTGTCAGAGCGAGTCACCCGCTCACCTGCTTGTAGCCATGTCGCGGCATAGAAAGTCGCTCGTCTACTACACGCCTGTCAGAGATAAACTGAGAAAGCTTATGGAAACAACATTGTCTGATGAGGAGCTTAACCATCATCGAAAGTCGATTTTCTCTGCATTCGCACCTATAAAGCAGAGTATCCTATTAGTATTTGGAGTGATTTATACTTATTCCGTGAGCGCAACGAGGGTAATTACAAGTGAGACGACATTTGCAGGAGTGGAATCGGTAATTAGAAGAGGAAACAGGGTAGTTACAACTACAGCAGTAGCACTTTCAAGTACGGTACTTTCGGTTTCTCGAAGTTCTGAAAATTTAGCAAAAGCACGACGATGGTTTTGGCGTCTTGTTGAATGGCTTCAGAATGGTACAGGTAATCAGGAAAAGCGCTCCCCACTAGCGAGTGAATCGCGGCGCGAAGCTACGAACGCGAGTGTGGAATCACTTCTGAGCATCCCTCGCGTAAAGTCCACACTCGAGGTTGCAGCTTCGCTCCACGATTCAATCGCGCCTCTCACGCTTGGGGAGCGGCGTTAATGGTAATAGGTACATAGATTTTTGAACGTACATTATTTTCAAAGCCCGAACGGAAGCAAAAATGTCACTCACTAGTGCTTAGTTAAACATCGACTATTCTATTCGTCATCCATAGTATCCATACCAACATTTTAGTTTATGCAACCGTACGTAATCAGAGGCATTGCGATCTAAAATTGATAAACAATAATATGTCAATAATACCTATACCATAAGACAGTTACAAAACCGAAAATACCTAAAACCTAAAAACTAGCATGAATATCGTTCAAAAGTTCAAAGTGCACTTGTTAAGATTACTTTTCCATCCTAAAGGCGAAATTATTCAGAAGAAATATCAGAATGTGTTGACTAAAAAGATAATGTTTTACTTTTAAAAATCTTATATAATATAATTATCTGGAAAAGAAGTGGAACTACTAGGGAAACATAATAAGTATAAAACGTATTGCGAAAACAAATCAAATTATTTATTAACTAAATATTTTGATTTGTATTTTTTATTTTTCCCCAGTAGTCACACTACTTAATACTATATAAATTATAAATATTAGATGTCATATACCAAAGAAAAACGACCAAGATCACCTAATGTCTGAGGTGGGGATCGAACCCACGTACTCAGCTTTCGAGGCTGATGCCTGTACCCCTCGGCCACTCGGTCTTAGCAACCACCGGTTAAATTTCTCGGGTATATGCAATCCCTTACAAGGCCAGGCGCCTTTGACCATTCTCTTTGGCCGGTGGTTGCTAAGACCGAGTGGCCGAGGGAATCTATAAATTTCTAACTAATAAAATGTTCATATGGATATCGATAGAATAGTCGATATTTCATTAAGCACTAGTGAAAAGTACATTTTTGCTCCCGTCGTCCGGTCTTTGATTATTTTACAATTATATAAGGGCTTGCCCATTAATCACGTCATACAATTTTGTATGACGTGATCAGTAGTCTTAGCACAGGATTAGTGCGACAATATGTCGCCGCGAGATAGATTATTAATTCCTCATTTATTAATATAGTTAGTAACAGATTGAAAATTTATCTCGCGGCGACGTACTGACATACAATTACCAATAATGTGCTAAGCAAACTGGGGATTTTTTATTAAGTAATATTACTGTGACTCTTACTTTCATTTCATACAAATCTAGGAACAACTTTCTGCTGCGATTAAAATTAAACGAAAAACAAAATGAAATGAGCTTAATATATATATGGCTTTACTAACTTTATTGATTTGTCATATCCCCTAAATGAATATTTTTTTCAAATAGAATAAACGTGTTTATTAAGTGTTATTGAAGTTTTGCGTGAAACGGCAACATGATCTTAAAACCGCACGAAAAAAGTAGATTAAGTAATCTATTTTTGTACAATAGTTGTAGTCTTAAACATCAATGATATATACAATAATTTATAAGAATTGTTAAGTAATCGATATGACATTTGTCTGATTTAATAGCTGAACAGAGACTAATCTAATACGTTAGTCCGCAAGTAGAATAATGAAAAAAAAAACCATTTAAGTAGTCAGTGGAATAAAAAAAATTAAACAAACCTATACCTACACTTGCATTATTCCATAATCACGCACTTTTAGAACGCAACTTTTTATTAGTATAAACGTAAAAACATATTTGCGAACGTGTTTCACGACATTTTTTGTCAAAGACGTCAAATGCTTTGATAAGTCAGCCATATAAGATCACATTTTTTTTGGATTCCACTGACGATTGGTATAGCTGTAGTAGTAGTGAATCACTTTATGGTTCACAGAATAACTTACAACATAGTTATAACTTGTTATGAAACGTAGGTACAAAGGCGAATCTATCCCTATGAGGGATCTTTTCCACTTAACCTTTGGGAATTTGAGTGGAGATTCGAAAGTTTAGAATATCAGCGTCCATCGTCAATGTCACTCTGTTGAATTGTCAGGTGTCAATATAATTTAGACATCTACAAAAAACTTTACTTTTACTTGGATGTCTTTCTTTACCTATATTCTATGCCACAGGCATAGTAGGTAATAAATAGGATCCAGGCCATAATTGTTAAAAAAAGGTGATAAATTAATACAAATATGAGGTGCCGATAGATCATTAAATTTCTCATTAATGTAATTCAACGTTTTATTACTTAAACATGAATCAAGATTACTGTTTACATATTACTTAACAAATATGTAGATTATTTTTACGATGACAGTTCAAAAGCATAGACAAAGGAGTAATAAAACGGTGGCACACTGTTTCATAGACAGAAGTTTCATAGAATTTCGTTTCACAGAAATTTGTTCATATATTATTTGGATCATATACTTTCTGTTCCAATATTATTGTTTCATAGACTATTCAATTGCTTAAAACATATTTCACAGACATTCAGTTCCACGTATATTGCTATCTAACTTTTTTACTTTACAAAGTAACCCACAGAACAAAAAATAAGGTAGAAGCGGCTTATACCCCGATTCTCGAGAGAACCGATGTCGCCACACTCACACTGGCGCAAACATGCACACAGAAGTATCTGAAAGCTTATTGGTTATAAAATCTTATACAAAAATAAACTTTATTTCGAATGCGACAAAAGCAAAATGATACTACTCGTTTTATTACTTACGACGTTTCGCTTGCTACTACTAACTTGCAAAGAGAGTGTTGCCATCTAGCGTCGAGTAGCATAAATCTGGGTCGCGTTTTATAAAGTTACAATTTACAATTTCGCTGTTTGCCTCTCTAACGCACGCACATATTGTCTAGAAAGAGAGGCAAACAGCGAAATTGTAAATTGTAACTTTATAAAACGCGACCCTGTTTATAACTAAAACTCAATAGTTCAGCAACTCCCCAATAGATGGCGAATCCTTCTTCTCTCTCCCACATACGTGGCATTTCCCAAGAGTAAAAGAGACAGGCTGCTTTTTGTACGTTATGGCTAACGAGCGTCATAGTGCTGTGCAAGAGTCGGTATTATATCGATAAAATATATATAATTATGTATACAGTGTGTAAGTCTAATACGGGCGATCAATTAAACCAGGCATGGGATTCTTTAGTGTAATCATGGATTACAAGGTTTTTTTAAAGTTACTCTTAATTAGGACCCCACAGATTTTTTTTAAGATTATCGGAGCAGCAATGTAGGTACGAACATTTGTTATTGTTGATATGGCAGTTATGTCATCTGCTTTTGAAATTAGCTGTCATCGAGTGTTTAACTCGCGTATGTTGCTCTACATTGCGCGCCGAATTATTTTGTATGGAAAATTTTGTTGCTCTAATTTTAAGTAAAAGTTATTTGAATGTACTTATTATGTCGTAAACTACCACCCGTTAAGAGCTTCGCCCGTATTAGACTTACACCCTGTATATGAAGTAATAGTACATTGGGCGTCTAGGGAGGTAATTACGGTAATACTAACTAGTGGACAGTCGGGCAGACAATGATAACGATAATTTGAGAACGGCACCTTAAAATTCACACCCATAATATTATAATATTAGGATATGCTCATGCTCACAGTAAGTAAGGCTGAGATGATGATGATGACATTCGGGCGGACATGATGAAACTATGATTTGGCAACGAAACCTTAATATCTACAATATTATAATATTATGATAAGCAGACCTACACTCAGCAGCTAGCAGCAAAAGGCTGAGATGATGATGATGATGATGACAATGACAGGCGGGCAGACATGGCGAAACTATAATTTGACAATAGAACCTTAAAATTCACAATATTATAATATGAGGATGTGGGGATCTATACTAAGCAGTAGGTAAGGTAGTAGTCTTAGGTGATGATGATAATGACGACAATGACAGTCGGGTGGACATAGCGAAACTATGACTTGGCAACGAAACCCTAATATCCACAATATTATAATTGGATGACATGCAGGCCTACGCTCAGCAGCTGGCAGTAAAAGGTTGAGATGATGATGATGATGACGATGACAGTCGGGCGGACATGGCGAATTTATGATTTGGCCACGAAACCTTAATATCTACAATATTATAATATGATGATACGTAGGCCTACGCTCAGCAGCTGGCAGCAAAAGGTTGAGATGATGATGATGACGATGACAGTCGGAAACCCGATTAAATAAATAAAGATTATAGAGAACATGTTTAAATTTTTTTCACTTAATCGGCTCAAGACAACTAATGTAGGTATATCAACGAAATAAAATATCGATATCGATACCTTTTTGGACCCTTTCCTCGCATTGGCCGCTACTCAGCCTATCGTTCCGAAATTCTAGAAATTTCCATAGTTTCATGCCAAACAGACGGACAGACGGACATGACGAATCTATAAGGGTTCCGTTTTTGCCATTTTGGCTACGGAACCCTAATAAAAAACGACCTTATTATTGGCATATAAAGTTGTTTCTTATTTAATGTAGTACAAACATCTTGCGGAAGACGAAATATTTTAGAAAATATTAAAATATTTACAAATTAAGAATTTCCGGTGGTATGAAATACCTTCATTGGTGAGGTTTGACTTCTGGCTGTTACTTTTACATCCCAAAACGGCACAAAAAGGCATATTTGCACATTCTTTTTCGGATTTATTCGAAAACGATCTCACGTGAGCGCGCTTAGAGAACTGACGGCCTACTGTGGTTAACTTTTGTGCAGGTAAGCCTTGCGCTGCTTACTATTGCCACACGCGCTGCGCTTACATTACGCTTCTACTGTTTTTTCTGTTTTGTGAAGTAACCAAACACTAGAATTACATTTCATGTATTTTTGTTTCGTAGGCACTTATTTCGTAGATTGTTGTTTTATAGTTACTAGTTTATATAATATTTAGTTCCACTATTTACTTTATTGCATAGTGATATTCTTACCTAATGAGTCATATTTCATGTAAGTATTTTGTTTCTTATACACTGATTCGCCCTCCCTCTAAAAAAACCAAACTGCTACCAGAAAAAGTAGGTTGATTGTAGGCAAAGTAGGTTAGGTAGGGTAGGTTAGGTTAGTTAGCTTTTCAATCTGTTCTAGCCTCGAAACCTAACCAATCCAAGAAATAAATCAGGGTAAAACCGACTTGGATTGGTTAGGTTTCGAGCGTAGTTTCCCGGATAAATAAAATGCCTACTTACTTTTTTTAAATTGTTTACGTATCGTCATCCTTGCGAAACCAAAAAAGGGGGGACGGGGGGCGGAGCCCCCTGCATTAAAAAACAACAAATTTGTACCTCCCCTGCTCTAACCTGGATAGGTTCGTTAGGTACCTTTTATCCCTTAGAGCAGAAATAGAAGCCCCGCGTGCGCGGGGCTTCGTCGACCGGTTCCCAGGTCTAAATCGCTTACTAAAATTCTTTGGACAAAGGTATTTCTTTTGTATTTGTATAATGGTATGTAATGATAATTCTATAGTTTAATTATGACTGAATAAAAAATATTAAGTTTGATACAATGACAAACAACATTCTATGAATATTCAGTTTTTGAAACAACTGTTCTAGACAAAAAATACTATACGAATTAATAATATCTGATTGAATACGCTATGAAATGAAATTCTAAGAACTACATATCTGAACAATAAAAAATATACAAAACCAGATTATACAATGTAAGAGCTCTGAAAAATGATCATTCTAGAAATGAAAATACGAGAAACATTTTCTATGAACCAATATTCTGCGAAAATGTTGTCTATGAAACAACGTACAACCGTAATAAAACACTTAAATTAGTGCAAA
This sequence comes from Thaumatotibia leucotreta, assembly GCA_025490895.1. Taxonomy (NCBI): domain Eukaryota; kingdom Metazoa; phylum Arthropoda; class Insecta; order Lepidoptera; family Tortricidae; genus Thaumatotibia; species Thaumatotibia leucotreta. The sequence continues at coordinate 18,113 of JALPQI010016755.1, forward strand.
ATATGTGTGATAGCTGTGTATAAAAAGTAACAGAAGATGAACCGCTTTTACAAATAGGCATGATGACTGGCAAGTCAAATCAGCATCTTTTTTCGAACTGTCAAAACGATCCCCACTATGGAATAGTATGGAATTTTATATGAAATACTCAAAAGTGACGTCACGTTTGAGTACTGCCAAATGACTTACTCTTTTAAGTTCTTTTCAATTTATTAAATAGAAGGTCTGTACAAAAATTACTGAAATCTACATCTTAGTAATAATTTCTTTGTGTATTATGTCGTGCATAATGTTAAATAATATATTTTAACTACAGTCATCATCCCTATTGTATCTATTGATCTTTACTGTATACTGCATATGTGAAATTTACAGCCACATAACATTATTTACGTTGTGCTTATGTAACAGGGTAGTACCTAATCAGAAGTTTTATTGTTTTTGTGTTCATATGAGTTTTTAATATAGAACTTTTATATTAAATTTTGCAAAGGTACTTAAATATATTATTTTATGTTGCACTTCTTAATGCGTCTTAGTTCCTTCATCTAAAGCTCTAAATATCTATGAGCAGGCATTAAAATTACTCATAATCATAAAACCCATTGCTTAGCGCCATGGGTTTACATAAATTATTTGTACAATGTACGTACCAAAATGTACCAATGTCATAAATTATTTGTTTCGTATCAACAACATTTCTCAAATACCATTCACGTCTGTTTAAATTTGTTATTGTTACATTATTATCCATCTTATTTCCTGCCATTTCCTTTAATTTCCTTTTTTAATCTTCTCATAACCTAACTCCTACTCATCTTTTTTCGTTTCGTCATCTTCTTGTTTTATTTCCTGTTCTAGAGTTTCCTGTTTTACATCCTTTTCTATCAGTTCCTGTTTCACGCCTTTTTCTACAATTTCCCCATTCACGTCGTTTTCAACCGGTTCCTGTTCCTTCTCCTCGTTTAATTCCTCTGGCTGGGCTTCCAGAACCTGAACCAAAACAATTTCAAAAATTAAAATAATGTGTTATGCTTGTTGAACATTTATTTTCCGAATTTAGTATAGATGAATTATAATGAGCCTGAAATTGCATTTGTTACTAAAAGCAATACTGGTGGACCTTATGTCTTTGTAATTAGGTTTTACATTAGTCAAATAATGCTACAGTCAGCAGCAGAAGTCACTATACACTCCAGGCTTACTATTGCGAATATTTTTCCCTACAGTAGTACTACAAATGTACTTGCGTAGAGCAAGCTGATTTCCACGTCTTTCACTATAGTTGTGACTTAAGCAAAGTTGCGTACTGTATAGTCAATGTGAAGGCAATAAAGCCGGCAAAGTGCTGTTTGCCGGCCGGAGGGCAGAAAATATATTTTTGGCACTTAAACTGTAATAATATCTTTGACGTATGTACCTGTTCTCTCTCAAACAATCGAGGATCGGGTATTCGGTAATTTACAGAAGTAATCAGATCACTTTTGTCCAACTCTGGCGACAAGTCGACGAAGTTCTAACCACCTAGACAACTTGTTTTTCCGAATGATAATCCACGTCTTTTACTACAGGGTGAAATTTAAATCGTGAATAGGTAGTAATATGTTTTTCTAACTATGAATAACTAACAATTGGATGCCCCACAAGTTACTTAGAAATAGCCATGTTTTTTTTTGTTGGCTTTTTTTAATTTTTATAGTGATTAAGAAATTATAACGATTATTTAAGCTATTTAAAACGTCAAATGTAATGAATATTATTTAATTTTTAACGAAATGACAAAATTGGCGTTATTAATTACTTCAATTTGAAGAGGTAATTTAAGGTATTCAATTAATTTGTGTTAATAATCCGTTTTGATATTCTAAAACCAAAAATTACAAAAACAAAAGCCCCAAAAAATACAAAAAAATAACATGTCCATTTTTAAGTACCTTGTGGGGCATTTAATTGTTAATTGTTTGTCCTCCTCCTCCTTATGTCGTATTCCTCACTGCTGAGGGTCGTGACCTCCACGAATTAATCTTTGGACGATCGCTTTCCATTTGTTACGGTCTTCGGCAATGTGTAACGCATCATGGACTTTTGTTTTGGTGATGTCGCGGATTTGGTCTGTCCAGCGCATAGGGCTTCTTCCTCTCGGTCTCTTCCCTTGAACTTTCCCTGTTACCAGGAGTGCTTCCAATGTGTCCGTTTTCTTTCTGGCTATGTGACCGAAAAATTCGAAAACCCTGCGAAGACAAATTGTTGACAGCCTGACGGTGACCCCTACTTCTTGGAGGATTGACACATTTGTTCGGCGGGCTGTCCAAGGTACTCTTAACATTCTCCTCCAGCACCACATCTCAAATGCGTCAATCCGAGATCTGTCTGCCTTCTTGAGGGTCCACGTTTCTGCACCGTAGATGAAGATCGAGAACACCAAAGTTCTCACCAGCCCAATCTTGGTTTTGAGGGAGACTGCTCTATCTGTCCAGATCCTGTTCAAACGAGTCATTGCGCTCTTTGCCATGCCAATCCGCTTCCGTACGTCCGGTTCACACGAGCCGTCGTCACAAATAGTAGAGCCCAGGTATACAAAGCTGTTTACATATTGTAGATTGAGTGTCCCACTGAGCTCTAGCTGTTTTGCTCGATCTACGACCATGACTTTGGTTTTGTTGATTGACAGACCCAATTCTCCGCTTACTCGTTCCAAACGATTCAGAAGTTTCTCCATTTCGGCTTCCATCAGTCGCGACGAGTGTGGTGTCATCTGCGTAACGTAAGTTCGTGATCTTGACTCCGCCGATGGATACACCGCCTTCCCAGCCTTCTAGGGTACGTCGCATGATATATTCCCCATAAGCGTTGAAGAGGATGGGAGACAGAATGCATCCTTGCCTCACTCCTTTTCCAAACTGAAATGGTTTCGAGAGGGTTTGTTCCACCCTAACAACCCCACTGTTGTTGGTGTATAGCGACCGTAGAAGGGAAATTAGATGTCGGGGCACGCCTAGTTCTGTGATGACGTTCCATAGGCTATTCCAGTTGACGCAGTCGAATGCCTTACTATAGTCGATGAAACACAAGATCAGGGGTGTGTTGAATTCATAGGACTTTTCGATTAGCTGTCTGATGTTAATGAGGGTTTTTGATACTTTTTCTGCCGCTATGGGGAGGTGAGATGGCAGCACTGAGCCGACCGTTTAACGAACTGTCAAAATAAATACGCGCATTTAATTTTCAACATATTTATAGGTTTATTTATTCTGAAAATCATTACTTTAGGCATATTGTTACCTAAAATAAATAAATAAAATAGTTTCAAGTCAATTCTCATGAAATTAACAAAGTTAAAGTAATTATTTTGAATACCAGTGACTTTGCGCGCCTGTTTTATAGCTCCGTCTTCAGTTCGATGACCGTGTAATAGTCGTAATCCATTACAAAATCAATTCTCTTCCAAATAAAATAGAATTTCAATATTTTAGGCCCAGGTGCCTATGAATAGTATGAATCTGACAGTTGTCGAGACCAGGTACGTACGAAGCGCCGCCTGGTGGCAGAAAAATTATCGAAAACCCTCATTGTTTGTAGAGCTAGAAAAAACATATTACGATTCTCGATTTAAATTTCACCCTGTATAGTTGTGACATAAGCAAAGTTGCGTACTATACCTGTTCTCTCTCAAACAATATAGCCAACTCGACATGTTTGGTGTGCGGGAACATGTCGACCGGCACCGCCCGGACGGGCCGGAAGGGCGCTCCGCGTAGAGTCTTGGACGAGGGCCGCGACTAGCAGAGTAGGCAAGAAGTAATTGATTACTTTTGTCCATCTCTGGCGTTATTCGACTAAATTCTGACCACCGAGTGATTTGTTTTTTTCACGACTGACAATGATCGAAGTTCACTAAAGTTGTGTACTATACCTGTTCTCTCTCAAACAATATAGCGAGCTCGACATGTTTGGTGTGCGGGAACATGTCGACCGGCACCGCCCGGACGGGCCGGAAGGGCCCTCCGCGTAGAGTGACGAGGGCCGCGACTAGCAATCCGATTACTTTTGTATGTGTACTTTGTAATCTAGCTTAACTTACTTACTTACATATAGTTACTTTCTACTGTAGTAATTTGATTACTTCTGTAATTTACAGAAGTAATCAAATTACTTTTGTCCAACTATGGCGTTATTCGACTAAATTCTGACTTGTTTTTTTTTCGACTGACAATGATCCACGTCTTTCACTATAGTTGTGACATAAGAAAAATTGCGTATTATACCTGTTCTCTCTCAAACAATATAGCCAGCTCGACATGTTTGGTGTGCGGGAACATGTCGACCGGCACCGCCCGGACGGGCCGGAAGGGCGCTCCGCGTAGTCTTTGACGAGGGCCGCGACTAGCAGAGTTGGCAAGAAGTAATCTGATTACTTTTGTCCAACTCTGGCGTTATTCGACTAAATTCTGACCACCGAGTGGACGTGTTTTTTTTCGACTTACAATGATAGACGTCTTTTACTAAAGTTGTGTACTATACCTGTTCTCTCTCAAACAATATAGCCAGTTCGACATGTTTGGTGTGCGGGAACATGTCGACCGGCACCGCCCGGACGGGCCGGAAGGGCGCTCCGCGTAGTCTTTGACGAGGGCCGCGAATAGCAAAGTTGAGCAAGAAGTAATCTGATAACTTTTGTCCAACTCTGGCGTTATTCGACTAAATTCTGACCACCGAGTGGACTTGTTACTTACTTACATATAGTTACTTTTGTATGTGTACTTTGTAATCTAGATTACAAAGTACACATATAATATAACTGTAATTTACAGAAGTAATCAAATTACTTTTGTCCAACTATGGCGTTATTCGACTAAATTCCGACTTGTTTTTTTTCGACTGACAATGATCGAAGTATTTCACTAAAGCTGTGTACTATACCTGTTCTCTCTCAAACAATATAGCCAACTCGACATGTTTGGTGTGCGGGAACATGTCGACCGGCACCGCCCGGACGGGCCGGAAGGGCGCCCCGCGTAGAGTCTTGGACGAGGGCCGCGACTAGCAGAGTTGGCAAGAAGTAATCTGATTACTTTTGTTCCAACTCTGGCGACAAGTCGACGAAGTTCTAGACAACTTGTTTTTCCGACTGATGATCCAAGTCTTTCACTATAGTTGTGACATAAGTAGGGTTAGGATTTTGGTGGCATTTATTGAACAGAGAACAGTAGAATCGTTGTTACAAGTATTTTTAATTGAATAAATGATTAACTTATAAAATAATAACGAATTTGTGTTCAGTTAGAGCTGGATTCATTAATGAATTGAAATGAAATGAAAATAAATAATATGAATTTTATTTTTAGAATCTAGAAAAATATTAAATTGCAATAAAACTTGTTGGTAGGTATTTGAAAAAATATACTGATTTCATTTTCAAGGTTCCAGTCCTTCCAAAGTCCCTAAATATGAAGTACCTCATAATCATATTAATTATGAACAATATTTAAAAAAACATTGAATGCCTAGCCTGATATTAAATGTGAAAATAATTAAAACTTCAAATGGGTGAAAAGCCTGTTTTAGAGAGTTTAGGTTAATTTTTTGATTAATTAATTAAACAACCACTCCACCGTACTCTGTTCACCTAATGCCACCAAAATTCCTAACTCTAGACATAAGCAAACTTGCGTACTATACCTGTTCTCTCTCAAACAATATAGCCAACTCGACATGTTTGGTGTGCGGGAACATGTCGACCGGCACCGCCCGGACGGGCGGGAAGGGAGCGACTAGCAGAGTTAGAAGTAATCTGATTACTTTTATCCAACTCTGGTGTTATTCGACTAAATTCTGACCACCGAGTGGATTTTTTTTTCGACTGACAATGATCGAAGTCTTTCACTAAAGCTGTGTACTATACCTGTTCTCTCTCAAACAATATAGCGAGCTCGACATGTTTGGTGTGCGGGAACATGTCGACCGGCACCGCCCGGACGGGCCGGAAGGGCGCCCCGCGTAGTCTTTGACGATGACCGCGACTAGCAGAGTTAGCAAGAAGTAATCTGATTACTTTTGTCCAACTCTGGCGTTATTCGACTAAATTCTGACCAGCGAGTGGACTTGTTCTTTTCTCGACTGACAATGATCGAAGTCTTTCACTAAAGCTGTGTACTATACCTGTTCTCTCTCAAACAATATAGCCAACTCGACATGTTTGGTGTGCGGGAACATGTCGACCGGCACCGCCCGGACGGGCCGGAAGGGCCCTCCGCGTAGAGTGACGAGGGCCGCGACTAGCAATCCGATTACTTTTGTATGTGTACTTTGTAATCTAGCTTAACTTACTTACTTACATATAGGTACTTTCTACTGTAGTAATTTGATTACTTCTGTAATTTACAGAAGTAATCAAATTACTTTTGTCCAACTATGACGTTATTCGACTAAATTCTGACTTGTTTTTTTTTCGACTGACAATGATCCACGTCTTTCACTATACATAGTTGTGACATAAGAAAAATTGCGTATTACACAATAACGTTCCAACCCACATGAGTTTGACTTAAAAATTGATGACTTTGGCAGTTGACAGAAAGTTTAGATTTTAATGACAAACTCATGTGGGTTGGAACGTTATTGTGTAACTACGTCCTATTATACCTGTTCTCTCTCAAACAATATAGCCAACTCGACATGTTTGGTGTGCGGGAACATGTCGACCGGCACCGCCCGGACGGGCCGGAAGGGCGCTCCGCGTAGAGTCTTGGACGAGGGCCGCGACAGGTCGACGAAGTTCTTGACGGCCGAAGCCGGGCTGCACGATATGTATACCAGCCGTTTGACTGATTTCGTGTTGCGTAGTTGAGTTACTGCGCGCATGTCTGTGGAAACACGGATTTTTTTACAAGGTTTATTTAAATTATAAATATTAGATGTCATATACAAAAAAAAAACGACCAAGATCCCCTAATGTCCGAGGTGGGTACTGGTCCGAGGCAGAATGTCGTGATGCCTGTGCCACAAATTTATGTGGAATGGAATTAAAGAGCACTTTGCCCACCTAGGCCTTCAAGATTTGAGACAGAGTATAGCCAGAGTACGATAGTGTTTTGTTTCGACGTGTAAAATCCGGTGACGTGGTATACTAACGTAGGCCGGCTCTCGGCGGGTCGACTATGGCGATGACGTCACCGCTGGCGCGCGCCAGTATGGAGGGCAGCGTGTCTTCCGCGCGGCCGGCGAAGAACTGGCAGTTGTGGATGCCGTTGGCGGAGGCGTTGGCGCGGGCGTCGTGAACCGCCTCCGCTATCAGCTCGACGCCTAGCACTTGCCCGCAGTGCTGAAATTCGGTAAGTTGGTATAGTTCGAGAAATATAAATTGAATGTTTATTTTCAGCCTCCGTAGTGACCTTCACTACCAACTAGTGATGTGCCGTTACCGTAATTTACGAGAATTTAGAGAATCTTGTGGTAACTTTCTCGGTAAGATTACCAATATCGGTAATTAATGAGAAAGTTGTCTAAATACACACATTTTCATTATTATTTTTCCAGGATAGTATTTAGTTGACTAGCCATGACTTATGTAGAAATTTTCAAAAACATCCGTGGGCGGGGAACTAGTTTATTACCAAAATTACGGTAAATTACGGGCGTAAATTACAGAAAATTCTCTCCGCGAAAGTTCTCAGGTAAAATTTCCTATAGAAAACTTTAATGTTTTCAATGATATTTTTAATTTTTTATCATCATCATCATCATCATATCAGCCGAAAGACGTCCACTGCTGAACATAGGCCTCCCCCAAAGATTTCCACAATGACCGGTCCTGCGCCACCCGCATCCAGCGGACTCCTGCGACCTTCACCAGGTCATCGGTCCACCTTGTGGGGGGCCTACCCACGCTACGCCTTCCGGTACGTGGCCGCCACTCAAGAACCTTCCCGCCCCAACGGCCATCGGTTCTATGCGCAATGTGCCCCGCCCACTGCCACTTCAGTTTAGCGATTCGGAGAGCTATTTCGGCTACTTTAGTTCTGCTGCGGATGGTCTCATTTTTAATCCGATCACGCAGAGAGACTCCTAGCATAGCCCTCTCCATAGCCCTTTGGGTGACTTTGAGCCTTCTTATGAGGCCCATTGTAAGCGGCCACGTTTCAGTACCGTATGTCATCACTGGCAACACACACTGATTAAAGACTTTCGTCTTCAAACACTGCGGAATATTGGACGAAAATATGTGTCGTAGCTTCCCGAACGCTACCCAACCGAGTCGGATTCGACGATTGACCTCTTTCTCGAAGTTGGACCTACCTAACTGAATAGTTTGCCCTAGGTATATATATTCGTCTACAACTTCGACTGTAAATTCTCCGATTATTACGGGAGTTGGTGCTACATTCGTAGCTACGTTGGTGCTACGTTGGAATTCGACATGATTTTCGTCTTATCCATGTTCATCCTAAGACCAACTCGCTCGGAGGCTTTACTGAGGTCAACGAGCATAGTACTTAAGTCCTCCAAGGTCTCAGCCAAGACTACTATATCGTGAGCGAATCGAAGGTGAGTGAGGTACTCGCCGTTTATGTTGATACCCAGCCTTATCCAGTCCAGAGTCTTAAAGACATCCTCCAGTGCAGCGGTAAACAGCTTAGGGGAGATGACATCTCCTTGCCTAACTCACCGCTGCAGCAGAATAGGCTTCGAGCTCTGGTCTTGGAGTCGGACTGACATTGTGGCGCTCTCGTATAAACACTTCAACACCTCGATATAGCGGTAGTCAACTTGGCACCGTTGCAGAGACTGTAGTACTGCCCAGGTTTCGATCGAATCGAAGGCTTTCTCGTAGTCCACAAACGCTAAACAGAGGGGCAGGTTATATTCTTCGGTCTTCTGTATAACCTGGCGAAGCGTATGGATGTGGTCTACGGTACTAAAGCCTCTTCGGAAACCGGCTTGTTCGGGAGGCTGGAAGTCATCAAGCCTGCGTGCAAGACGATTCGTAATGACTCTTGAAAACAGCTTATAGACATGGCTCAGAAGTGAGATGGGTCGGTAGTTCTTCAATAAAGCGTTGTCACCTTTTTTGAAGAACAGTACCACCACACCTTTGTTCCATGCCTTTGGCGTTCTCCCTTCCAGTAAGACGGAATTGAACAACTTCTAAAGGGCTGTAAGGATCGGTTTACCACCCGCCTTCAGAAGCTCAGCTGTAATTTCCGTCCTCCCCAGGCGCCTTGTTATTTTTGAGCTGTTCAAGAGCCATTCTAATCTCGCACAGGCTGATGTCCGGGATGTCTTCTGTATAGTGTCGGGTCAGTCTAGCTCTGAGGTCTTCCGCTAGATCAACTTCGGGTCTGCTAGTTGACGTGTACAGCTGTCCATAAAAACCCTCTATCTCACTCAGCAGCTCAGATCTGGGTGTGACGATTCTACCATCCTCAGTCTTTAATTTGGCGAGCTGGCTTTGCCCCACAGACAGATCCCTTGCAAAAACTTTAGAGCCCTTGTTCCGCTCGATGGCTTCTTCTATACACTTGGTACGGAATTGGCGCATATCGCGTTTGAGGGACTTAGAGATCTGTCTGTTGAGCTGCCGGTATAAAGTCGCATCAACTGAAACTTCAAACTTCTGTCAAAAGCAAAAGTCAGTCTTTTCAATGACAATTTTTTTGAGGTTGGATCCTTTTTGCTAAACTACGTCCAAATAAAAAACTGGAATCTGTTCTACGTTAGGGGACACAATTATTTTCCCCACCATAACTACCTGAACCTAACAAAAGATACGGGCCAATCACGAAACATCCAAACTCAGGACAATGACATATTTAAAACCCTTCAAATTTTACCTGCAAGTGCTACCTTAGATAAGACGATGAGTAACAAAAGATCTTATGATTTACGAGCACAGTAACAAAATTACCACATAAATAGGTGCTTGAGCCAGATAACATTAAAATACTTATTTGAAAGTACCACGCGAATCGATAAAATAATTTAACATCATAACATGTTTAAGCAAAAAGGTGTGAAATAACTTTCGTTAAGAAAACAACAAGAAAAATAATAAAAAGTTTGAAAACACGATATTTGTAAACAAATTTTAAACATGACCAAACATTCTTAAGCGGTAAGTTACCGAGAAATTTCCGTAATTTACCGTAATTTCCATCAATGAGAATTACCGTAAATGCGTAATTTACCGACGGCACATCACTACTACCAACTAGGCTAGCCTATGAAGCTGGAGGTTCCGGGTTCGAATCCCGGCGAGGGCATTCTTTGTGTATCACAAATGTTTGTTCCTTGGTCATGGCTGTCTATGTATTTAAGTATCAACATGTATCTATCTATTATATATATCGTCGCCTGGTACATACCCACAACCCACATCACAGGCCTTAATTGAGCTTACCGTGGGACTAGGTCGATTTGTGTAAGATGTCCCTAGATATATATGTATTTTTACTATAATGTAGGTAGAAAGTTACCAATTTATACAGCGTGTAAGTCTAATACGGGCGATCAATTAAACCAAGCATGGGATTCATTAGTGTAATCATAGATTTCAAGGTTTTTTTAAAGTTACTCTTAATTATGACCCCACAGATTTTTTTTTATATTATCGGAGCAGCAATGTAGGTACGAACATTTGTTATTGTTGATATAGCAGTTATGTCATCTGCTTTTGAAAATGCTCTACATTGCGCGGAATTATTTTGTATGGAAAAATTGTGGCTCTAATTTTAAGTAAAACTTATTTGAAGGTATTTATTATGTCGTAAACTAACACCCGAGGAGAGGTCGCCACTGTGACACACTTTACATCGGCTCTGTGTATTTTCGAAGTAAAAAAATATTAAAGTACTATAAATTTATATTTGATAGCTGTGAATACATAAAGTGAAGTGCAAAACACATCCTGGACTATCTATTTAATGGAAAAAAACAGTGATTAGTGAAGAAACTAACAAAATACTTGCGGTGTTGTTTACTGTTTACAGTTTCCTAAACTACTAATATAAACAAGTTGGACTTAAAAATCATTAAGAAATACACTAAACGCTGCGGACTGGACAATATTAACACAAGTGAATTTATAAATATTACTGATTAGTGAAAAATCGTAATCAAAAAGTGCAAATCATGTTGAAGACTGCAGTAGTAGCCGCTAGATGGCGCGATTTTTAAGTATGAAGTGCTGCCATCTGTGAGAATTAGCGAGAACCACTAGGGGCACTAAAGTAACCTGCACCTATCGAACCAAATTGTTCCGGAGGCACATAATCTCAACTGGTTGCACTAAGAAACAACAGAGGGCGCAGATATAAAAAAGATGGACGAGCTAAATAAATTACTGCAAAACATCCAGGAAGATATGAAACAATTAAAAAAAGACAACAAGGAAATGGAGAATAGAATTACAAGTACAATCACTAAAAAACTGGATGAGAGATTCGATCTCCTCGAAGAAAAACAAAAAAATATAGAAAAGAAAATTGAAAATCAAGAAAAACGTTTGAATTATGTAGAGAAAGAAATCCGCAAAAGAAATATCATGTTTTTTGGAGTACCAGAATCGGAATCCAAATATGAAGAATTGGAAAATATAATACTGGAAATTATTAACAACAAATTGAAGGTAGAGCTCGTCAGATCAGAAATAGAGTCAGTTACAAGATGGGGTAAAAAGCACGAGGAGAAAGTCAGGCCCATAGCACTAACTCTATCGACGCTGGGCAAGAAAATTGCTATTTTAAAAAATAAAAAAAGTTTAATTACCTCTAAGTACTACATAAAAGAAGACTTTCCCCCCGATATTCTTGAAAAACGTAAAATCTTATCGGAGGAAATTAAAACGCTTAGAAAAGACGGGAAAAACGCTATTCTGAAATATGACCGCATCGTTATCCTGAAGAACAAAACAATACCTACCCAAACAAATAGACAAAATAACAATAAAAGAAACTTGTCCGCATCTCCGGAATCAGCGCACACACTA
>JALPQI010016756.1:0-25426 GCA_025490895.1 Thaumatotibia leucotreta
GGTTCCCGCGACCTTGACCAGGTCGTCGGACCATCTTGTGGGAGGTCTGCCCACACTGTGTCTTCCGGTACGTGGTCGCCAGTCCAGCAGTTTCGGGCCCCATCGGCCATCTGATCTTCTGGCGATGTGCCCAGCCCACTGCCACTTGAGTCCGGCAATTCTGCGAGCAATTTCGGTTACTTTACTTTGCGATATATCATAAAATAATTATTTATAACACATTTTATAAGTTCTCGTGGATAAGTTCTCAATGGGAATCAGGGACCGGAACCGGTATTTTCTCCATACAAAAAGAACGTTCTAAGAAATTCTAAGTTTATATGGTGTAATTCAAATATATGATATTGTAAATTAGGTACCTACATAAAATATTGAGTAGTACATAAAGAGTATAAAGCATTTTAAAATATTGGACTATTTCGAGGTTTTTGTATAATAACGGTTCCGGTCCCTGATGGGAACATACTATTAAATTCTCATAAAATCTCGGAAACTTTTGAGTGTGTTCCTAAAATTTAAATAATATTCTGCAACTTATACATTGGTAGGTAAACTTTACACGTATACCTTAAAGTCAACAATAGTACGGTTATCGGGATATCCTCGGGTATTTCGGCAAAAATAAATTCCCACTTAAGCCTAAATATTGCCTCGGGAACGTTGGGGTTTCGCTAGAAATTTGTTCGACGGCGGAGGGAAAATTAAGTTTTCCTTAATATTAAATTTAATGGTGGCTACAACAGTTGTGTCGGTGGAAGTTAAGTTAGCGAGCTTCTTGGCTGTGAGGGCATTCAAATATATGTAGGCAGAACCATAAATAAATACCATGGGATATTTTTACACAAATCGACCTGGTCTCGCTTTTATTTTCAGACAAGTCCAGCAACTTCGATCACAAAGAACTTATAAAATAACTAGATATAATAATATAATTATTTGTGTATTATACAGCATCAGTTCTCAAAATTATCCCAAAAAGTAATTTTGCCAGATATCACTTTCCAGCTTTCATTTCAAATCTATAAAATTACTCTATACAATACAAATCTGTATAAATTAGATCTAACTAACCTTACTAACGACCTATATCTGTCATATTTTAAAGATAAACGGGTCTTAATCGCGTAAACTTACGTTTAATTATATCCTGACGTTTCGGGCATGAGAGTCTGCCTGCGACCACGGGTGTAACGTCATGCCCGAAACGTCAGGATATAATTAAACGTAAGTTTACGCGATTAAGACCCGTTTATCTTTAAAATATGAGTGATAATCGTGAAAGTTTAAATCAATAGACCTATATCTGTGATTGGCTCGTGCGGCATTTACCGAACAATCCATCATCATCATCATCATCATCAGCCAATTGACGTCCACTGCTGGACATAGGCCTCCCCCAGAGAGTTCCACAAAGATCGGTCGTGAGCTGTCCGCATCCATTGGACACCCGCAACCTTTACAAGGTCGTCGCTCCATCTTGTGGGGGGCCTTCCCACGCTGCGCCGTCCAGTGCGTGGTCGCCACTCGAGAACACGCCGACCCCATCGGTCATCGGTCCTCCGGGCAATATGGCCAGCCCACTGCCACTTCAACCTGGCGATTCTTCGGGCTACGTCAGTCACTTTCGTTCTTCTGCGGATCTCGTCATTCCTGATGCGATCTCGCAGAGAAACCCCGAGCATTGCCCTCTCCATCGCTCGTTGAGTGACTCTGAGCCTCCTAATGAGTCCCATAGTGAACGACCACGTTTCAGATCCGTAAGTAATCACTGGCAACACACACTGGTCGAAGACTTTCGACTTGAGACACTTCGGTATATTGGACGAGAAGATATTGCGTAGTCTCCCGAACGCCGCCCAACCCAGTCTGATTCGACGATTGATCTCCTTCTCGAAGTTGGACTTACCCAGCTGGACTGTTTGTCCCAGGTATACATATTCGTCAACAACTTCGAGTGTAGAGTTTCTAACTTTCACTGGAGTTGGTATCACATGGACGTTCGACATGATCTTCGTTTTGTCCATGTTCATCTTAAGACCAACATCTTCAGAGACTCTACTGAGATCATCGAGCATAGTACTTAAGTCCTCCATGGTCTCAGCCATGACCACTATATCGTCGGCAAACCGAAGGTGAGTGATGTACTCGCCATTGATGTTAATGCCAAATCCCCTCCAGTCCAGAACCTTGAAAACATCTTCCAGTGCAGCGGTAAACAATTTAGGTGAGATAACATCTCCTTGTCTTACTCCTCGCTGCAATGGAATCGGTTTCGAGCTCCGGTCCTGGAGGCGAACTGACATATTGGCGTTTTCGTACAGGCACTTCAACACTTCGATGTACCGGTAGTCTACTTGGCACCGCTGGAGAGACTGTAGTACAGCCCACGTCTCGATCGAATCAAAGGCCTTTTCGTAGTCCACAAACGCTAAGCAGAGGGGCAAGTTATACTCTTCGGTCTTCTGTATAACTTGACGGAGCGTGTGTATGTGGTCTACGGTGCTGAAGCCTTTTCTGAATCCGGCTTGTTCAGGAGGCTGGAAGTCGTCGAGCCTGCGTGTGAGACGGTTTGTGATGACTCTCGAAAACAACTTATAGACATGGCTCAGAAGCGTGATGGGTCTGTAATTCTTTAACAGGGTGTTGTCACCCTTTTTGAAGAACAACACCACCACACCTCTGTTCCATGCCTTTGGCGTTTTGCCTCTAAAGATGGCGGAATTAAACAGCTTTTGAAGGGCCCTAAGGACTGGTTTCCCACCCGCCTTCAGGAGTTCGGCTGTTATTCCGTCATCGCCTGGTGCCTTATTGTTTTTGAGTTGTTTGAGAGCCATCCTAATCTCGTACAGGCTGACGTCCGGTATATCTTCGGTATGGTGTCGAGTCAATTTAGCTCGTGGGTCGTTAGCTAAATTGGAGATAGGTCTTCGTGTTGATGTGTACAGCTGTCCGTAAAAGCTCTCTATCTCACTCAAAAGCTCAGGTTTGGATGAAACGATCCTACCGTCCCCAGTCTTCAGCTTCGCAAGCCAGCTCTGATCAATAGACAAATCTCTCGCAAAAACTTCAAACAATCCATAGCAGATTTTAATTTCGCCAAAAGATCAGTTGCCAACTGTAACGTTTTGCAGAATGTATTTTTTATATAATATAATTATCATCATATTCCACCCTAACCTAAGAAAGTTCGGCCAAATTAAATTTGGCAAATAATATAAAGTAGCCGAAAAAATCTCGCATACTTGATTTATGCACGAGCCCTAGGTGAGTTATCTTACCCAAAGTTGGGAAGGCAGAATACTCATAGCATTTCTATCCGTATTTCATATAAGAATATGTTTTAGTTAATATATATTCTGATAAGGTTGTGACACTTTTCATAGGAGGAGCTGATAAAATGACCAAAAAAGTAGTTCACCGTGTACAGTGCCTAGCAATGTACAAGTTGCAAAACATTCTCAAAATTGCCGGAATATACTCGGAAATAAGATCCGACCGAGACTATGGATTTTGTCTTAGCCGAGACCGAGACTAGTTAAGTACAATTTAGTTCGCTGTCGATGATCTCAGTCGGACCTTACAACCTCACTTTAAATTTCCGAGAATTTTCATGAGAATTTAAGAGAAAGTTCTCATTGAGAACTTATAAAAATGTGTTATAAATAATTATTTTAAATCGTAAATAAGTAAACAAGGCAGTAAATATAACTTATAAGGCATATATCTAATACGGTCTTGGTTTGATTCAGATTGTTTGTTAAATTTAGGTTTCCGAAAACATTGTCTATTCAATTTTCGCAACTTATGAAACTTCTCCTAGGTACATTGCTAACAGTGCCATATCTTTCAAATTATAACCTGGAAAACAATTTATAGGAAGGTGAAACTAGTATTATTATCATTAATTCATACGCAATTATAAACTCTATTCACTTACACCTTTTCACATATGGAACGTTACTTGACTTGTGACAACATAAACAATACAGCTAACGACAACTCTACTCCTATTGCTTTAAAGTTGATTATGGTATGCTAAACAGCAAGTGGTAGACGAATACTAATGACCAAAGGTCCTCTGGAGACACGGTGGTGACGCGAACAAATTGGGTAACAATGCTGGAATTAGACCGGAGCTATGCTGTTACGTGTTCTGTGGTCAAAGAGGCAACTTTGTTAATGAATGTCAGGGAACTAAATAATTATATTTTATCATCTTTATCAAATTACAGAACAGCAAGTCTTTCAAAACCTACAGAGTTTAAAAAAAATCGTGATGACAAAAACAGTTAGTCCGAATGAAATAGCAGCACTGAAACAAATGTATTTAAACTTTCTTCACTCACTCTCGTGACTCACGTGAGTTTAAGCGTTTAATTATATGTATTAAACTGAAACACATCTCCTCCTGCGGGTGTCGTAAGAATCGACTAAGGGATTGAAGTGTCACCGAACATTCTACAAGATTGATGATGGGCAGCAGCGTCATCATAGTGGACACATTACTGCGATCGCTAACCCGCTTGCCCAGCGTGGCGATTATTGGCATTTACCTCCTAATGCGTCCATACGCATAGTTAATAGGAGAGGCCTACGTCCAGCAGTGGACTATCATAGGCTGATGATGATGATGATGATATAAATAATTAAATGGTTAAACTCTAGACTCTCAGAAACATATCGCGCGTAGGGACTAAATACATGTGAGTTTTAGCTTTTAATTATATGTATTACACTGAAACACATCATCATCGGCGTTATCATTATCTTCTCACAGGTATATTGCCCTAGTTATAGGAGCCTGCTTCGATCAGTGATATAAATAATTGTTATGGCAGGTGTCTAAACTTCTTTTCTATAGTCCAATCTCTAATAGTTTTCCATTTCATAATCAATAGCCTCTACGCCTGCTGGGACTGTTTCGCGTATGTCTGTTGTCGTGTAAATGCGTTGCAGCAGGCGTACAACACAGGATATTTCTTCAAAGGGGACGTATTGGATCTATATCCACCTCCATCCATCTTCAGCCTCGGTACCCTAGTTGGTAGTGACCCTGCCTACGAAGCTAAAGGTTCCGGGTTCGAATCCCGGCGAGGGCATTATTTGTGTATATATTTATCACAAATATTTGTTCCTTGGTCGTGGCTGTCCTTGTATTTAAGTATCTAAATGTATCTATCTATTATATATATTGTCGCTTGGTACTCACATGTGGGACTAAGTCGATTTGTGTAAGATGTCAAAAGATATTTATTTTATTTATTTATTTATATCCCCACGCAAGCCTGCCAAAAGGCCCGTGATTCCCAAAATTATTAGTACATTGTGCATCAAGGGAGGTAAAAGTACGGAATTATTAACGAGAGTGTTAGAGGTCCGACGCCGTTAGGCGGAGGGCTTTTATGGCTCGAGTTAGTATTCCGCTTATCAACCGTGATGCATACAATGTTTTTCATCACACTTGTCGACAAAAAAATAAGTTTTAAGACATAATATTATTTTCATCGCACTTGCTGTCTAAGCGCGCCATTGCTTACGCGCGTAGCGGGAGTAATAGAAAAGTGAAATTCCCTAGGGAGTAATAGAAATGTCAGTACGTCATTTAATATATTATGTCTTAAAACTTATTTTTTGGTTGGCAAGTGTGATGAAAAACATTGTATGCATCACGGTCGGTAAGCGGAATACTAACTCGATTCATAAAAGCCCTCCGCCTAACGGCGTCGTGCTTCTAACACTCTCGTTAGTAATTTCGTACTTACCTCCCTTGATGCACAATGTACTATAAATGACGTACTGACATTTCTATTACTCCCTAGGGAATTTCACTTTTCTATTACTCCAGCTACGCGCGCAAGCAATGGCGCGCTTAGACAGCAAGTGTGATGAAAAATAAATTATTACTCCATCCTACGGCCGAAAAACAAAAATAAATTAAAATAAGGGAGCACTATTCCATACCTACGTACCAGTAAATAAAGAATAACTTGAGCGAAAAGAGACAGAATAATGTTCCGGGTATTGGGAAAAACGCCCTATTTATTATAGGGTTGCCAGTATCGAGTTGTACAAAAACCCACATCTCAAGTCTTATTTCTAAGGTGTATGAGATGGAGTTGCAAGATGTCCACAGGAACTTGGAACATAATGAACTAAATAGGTAGGTATATCTCTCAAATTTGTCGCAATGGGTATCATAATTACACCATAAGAAGATTGTTAAAAACCGTAGGTAATGTTTGTCTATCATTATCATCATCATCATCATCATCACATCAGCCGAAAGACGTCCACTGCTGAACATAGGCCTCCCCCAAAGATTGCCACAATGACCGGTCCTGCGCCACCCGCATCCAGCGCCAACACCCAAATGTCACCCAAAGGGCAATGGAGAGGGCTATGCTAGGAGTCTCTTTGCGTGATCGGATCAAAAATGAGACCATCCGCAGCAGAACCAAAGTAACCGAAATAGCTCTCCGAATCGCTAAACTGAAGTGGCAGTGGGCGGGGCACATTGCGCGTAGAACCGATGGCCGTTGGGGCGGGAAGGTTCTTGAGTGGTGGCCACGTACCGGAAGACGTAGCGTGGGTAGGCCCCCCACAAGGTGGACCGATGACCTGGTGAAGGTCGCGGGAGTCCGCTGGATGTTTGTCTATATCTAGATTTAACCCTTGACTACCTACGTCCTGTTTGTATCACACAACCACCTACCTGCGGTCCTGGAGACCGCTTCTTCTTATGGGACCTGATTTATTTACTTTGGCGTGACTGAAGGGGGTTTAAATATATTAAATATACTTTAAATAGTTTCAGGCATTTATTAACCAACAAGAATACAAAAATAATCAACATTTTGTATTTCAAACTTCACATATTTATTAACTTGTTGTATTTTCGATTACAAAACTTAGTATCCTTCAGGGTATGAGATTACAAAATTAAGAAACATAATATAAAGCTTTTCATTATAAAAAAATAAAATTGAGCAATCAAAAATGCTATTAAACTATCGAATTTGGTTACAAATAAGATATTTTTGTAAAATTACATGCTTTAGAAATAACCATTTTTGTCTGCCGTCGACACACAATTTGTTCGAACATTCACATTCAAAACAAGTTTCTAGTCCCGTGGAAGACGCTGATTATTTGCACGACGCTCTAAATAGGGTTTCACTAATTTTTCAACCAGTTTCTTCATATTTTGAACCTTTTTTCAAAACTGTGTCCAACATTTAAATAACACAACCACCTACGTGCGGTCACTGAGACACCTACAAAATGTATCGTAACCACCTACATGCGGTCTCACGGACCGCCGATGCTACTTTATTACTCACAAAATCCAAATGAGTGCACGTCTGAACGAGTCGACAGCATGGCCAGCACTGCGGAGGTGCTGGGCAAAGGTACAAGGTCACAGAGGCATGAGCGATGTACTGGCGTTCAGTTATTGTCAATTTTGAATAATCCAGTGTCTGTGAGACCGCACGTAGGTGGTTAAGGGTTAAATATGAGTCGTGAAGAGTAATACATTTTTCGAAATCAATATACAACTAACAAGTCTCCGTCAAACGTCTTACAAGTAACTAAAAATAATCATGTGGTTTTTTTATTTGATTTTGCAATTTTTATTTACCATGTACAATGTGTCAGAAAGCCTCAAAAAATGAACAAATTGAATCGGTGTCAGCCCTGAAATAATGTGCAGTTCACCATACTTTACTTTTCATTGTTTTATCGGTTCATTTGGCCGTGGAAACGATATTAATTTTAAACAACGATAAATTGGCGACATGGCACGGATAGATATATTATGTTAGTATAATGGGACAATGCAGTTATTGAATGCTGTTGGTCGAATGAATGATACAGCCGCCACATTATTTCCCATAAAGGACAAACAGGGAGCTATTTCAATCAACGTAACGCTATTCTTAATAATAGTGTTTAATGATATTTGTTTCTTGTCACACAAAGCGATTAAATTAGACGTAATAAAAGTACATTGTGCATCAAGGGAGGTAAGTACGGAACGAGAGTTACTTACGAGAGTGTTAGAAATGCCCTACGGCGTCGGGCTTTTAATGACTCGAGTTAGTATTCCGCTTACCGGCCGTGATGCATACAATGTTTTTCATTACATTTGCCGACAAAAAAATAAGTTTTAAGACAAAATATTATCAAATGACGTACTGACATTTCTATTACTCCCTAGGAAATTTCGCTTTTCTATTACTCCCGCTATGCATGCAAGCAATGACGCGCTTAGACAGCAAGTGTGATGAAAAATAATATGATATTGTCAAATTTCATGTTTTTGTGTGGTCAGGTTAATTAGAAGCCTAATATTTTATTTAAAATAATTACAAATATCAACGATTTAATATACACATAATAAAAACAAAATTCTTAAATCTAAACTTACAGTAACAAAAAAAACTACACAAATACATTTTTATAAATTTTTAGTAGATACTAAGGGATTGAAGTGTCACTGGTCATTTATTTATTGAAGATTGATGATGGGCATAAGCATCATCGGCCGTGCGGTGACGGCAGTAAGAAAATTTGTCACCACCCCAACTCCTCCTGCGGGTGTCGTAAGAGTCGACTAAGGGATTTAAGTGTCACTGACCATTGTACAAGATTGATGATGGGCAGCAGCGTCATCAAAGTGGACACATTACTGCTATCGCCATTCCGCTTGCCCAGCGTGTCGATTATGGGCATTTACCTCCTAATGCGTTTATACGCATAGTTAATAGGAGAGGCCTACGTCCAGCAGTGGACTAACATAGGCTGATGATGTATATAAGCATCATCATTCATCATAGTAGACGTGCGTCCACTACTGCGTTCGCCAATCTGCTTGCCCAGTGTGACGATTATAGGCACCACCTCCTAAGGTTCGATTTCACCAAACGTTTATTCGAAGAATAACGCTTAATTTCGAATAGTAGCGTCAAAACTTCATAATAATTTGATACTAGTATCTGAGAGTACGCGTTATTTTTACTAGATATTTAAGTTTGGTGAAATCGAGCCTAGGGTGAATATCTGAGAATTTCAACCGCCTAATTTTTATGGATTCATTTTTGTCGAAGTTTCTATTCGTTACAATGTGCTATTTTGTCATTTGAAGGAGGTACCTCATACAAATGATGAAGTATAAATAAGAGACTTTGAAACTTTGGTAAAAATGATGCCACCAAAATTAGGCGGTTGAAACGCTGAAATATTCACCCCCTAATGCGTTCATACGCACGGGTAATAGGATAGGCCTGGGATAGGCCTATATACCGTCAGCAGATATAGGCTAAGCTTAGCATATACCTATAGAAATAGGCTGATAATATTGATATGTACTGTAGACCCTAGAGAAAACCTCGGCAGGAAGTTCATCCCACAGTCGAAGCATTCGTGGAAGGAAATTTCTCGCCAACAGTGCTGGCTTTAAAAATACAAAATACAACGTAAGAAAATAAATAAAATAACAAATTGTTTGTTGACTTCACTACTAAAGGGATGAAATTAATCAATCCCTTATTTCCTCAAATTTATCAAATAACCTTCACGACCTATAAATTATCAACATTAACTAAATGGCAGGGGTCCTAAACAGTTTTAATTATTTTAATGAAGATTGAGTTAACAGGAAAGGGGTGGAGATAAAAAAATCACAGCCTCTCATTTGACGATAACGGAGGCGTTAAATTACCGTGAAAATATATCCCTATTTAGATGCTGGGAGAATCATTACTGTCCGGCATTTGGTGGATTCTTCTTGTGACTTTTACTTTTGAAACAGGTTTTAGGTGAAGCATTAGGTATACCTATTTATATTAAGTAAATAGTTCAACCTCATACCCGTGGTTCCCCCTTCCCGTGGATCTGGTGTAGCGATTTTGACATAAACCTTCGCGGCGGGTGCGTATCATAATGAATACGCACTTTTAGTATAATTATAGTTTACAAAAACGTTCATAACGTATAACGTTAGGATAATGTATTAAACATCTATTTCTAAATAGTATAATACAAAAATAATATAACGTTAATAATACCGTTGTTTAGTCTAACGTACATATTAACGAATTCCGTTTCATATATCAATATAAAGGTATAAAAGTTAAAACATATACTAACATCGGATATAACGATATAAATATAACTGCTATAAAAATAAGTAAGGTTAAGTTCTAATAAAATGTATACGTTATATTACTTACCTTTTTGATTTATTACTTGGATTGGTTAGCCTCGAAACCTAACCAATCCAAGTAATAAATCAGGGTAAAACCGAATTGGATTGGTTAGGTTTCGAGCGTAGTTTCCCGGATAAATAAAAGACCTTTAAGTAATTGTTTACGCATCCTCATCCTTGCTAAACCAAAAAAGGGGGTACGGGGGGGCGTAGGCCCCCACTAGGGGGGCATTAAAAAATAACAAATTTGTACCTCTCCTACTCTAACCTGGATAGGTTCGTTAGGTACCTTTTACCCCTTAGAGCAGAAATAGAAGCCCCGCGCAGCGGGGCTTCGTCGACCGGTTCCCAGGTCTAAATCGCTTCCTATACAGATACGGCTTAATATACGGATAAATAGTAAATCAATTCAAATTAAATATAATGATAATTCTATAGTTTAATTATTAAAAAATCGTAGGCGCTTATATTTTGTGTAAGATAGTTGTTTTGTATATTAGATTATTTCAATGTTATACTAATTAATCGTTACCGTAAACAATATTATATGTTACGTTCATTATACATTTTACAATTATTCATTTAATAATTATACCTTTTAAACGTTATATTTATTACACGTTAGGCATTATAAATTTATACAAACTGAATTTATACGTTATGATGATGTATATAGCATTAGTTCGTATACGTTATATTACTTACCCCTTCGCGGCAGGTCTTTGTCCGATGGTGGACGTCATCTGGGTGAAATGATGATCAGGTTTTTTATCACATTTGTAACTCTTGTGTAAGAGAAAAAAATCATAATAAACTTTTTCTTATCCGTTCTATCCCGTTAGCGAGTAGACAATGGTTATTAAGTTTCTTAGGAAAAGTGTTATAGGTAAGTGGACCTCTAATATGTTTGAGGGATAGGCTTTTACTGCCAAAAATAATTCTCCCACACAAATTTCAAAATCATACAACTAAAGAGAAGGTGAGTAAAGTTTTTGCAATTTCGTTGTTGGTTTCAAAGTAAAATTTGCTCAGCATGACTTATCAGGAACTTGACATTAGGAAAACATATAAAAATACCTATGTTACAAAAAAAATGGGAGGACAACTTTGACAAAAATGGTCCTTATATTCGTAGAGAGCGCAGTAAAAAATATCTTATTTGGTAGACATTCCAAAATTGTAATTGAAACATGTTTTTAGGTGTGTGAGACGAAACAACTCATCTTTTTCGACGTAAAAGAGCAGTTATAAGTACTGGCTGAATGCTCTCCTTGCAAAGTTTTACGAGTGCATGTTTTCTTTTCATTCACTCAAAGTAAAAAAAGCTCTGCCCCTACAACGTATCTCGCGCAATGAGGCTTTGAAGAAAGCATCGTTTGTATTAAACTGAACTACTCCTAAACTCAATTTTGTTTTTGATTGTATATATGCAAAAACAACCGATCGCCCAAATAGGGCAGCCCTACATTGTTCCTATTTTTAACTAATCAGAATACGATACTAATTGTGCCCATATTATACGAATTACCTTTTTGTATTCCACCCTGCATATTGTGCCAATTATGTTTAATTCGGTGGACGAAGGAATGCCCATAATTGCTACGCTATTGCATATTGCAGCTGCCTATCATCAATCTTCAATAAATGAATATTCAGTGATACTTCAATCCCTAAGTCGACTCTTACAACACCAACAATCACAGGAAAAGTCTGAGTGGTAACAAATACATCCTGACTGCCTTTACCACACGGCTAGAAGATTATCAAACATGTAATTTTTGTCAAAGCTTTCTTACGAAGTAGTGACGAAATGCTTACATAATTTGCACTATTTGGTCCATTGTGGAACATGCCAATTCAGGCATAAATAACTTTAATTATCGTATCGTCACACCCTCTCCTAACAAACGACGGGTGGGGTTATTAAAATAAACCTTAGTCATTATTTATGATAATTATTTTAATAACATCTACAGTGGACCCTAATTCGTAGCCTGTTTGGCACACACTTATTTCCTTAATTCATCATCAGTGTATCGCAGTACACTGTTGGATATAGGCCTTTCTCTTCCTCGGACGTTGTGGAAATAGGCAGGTTTTCAACCGACTTCAAAAAAAGGAGTAGGTTCTTAATTCGACTGTATGACTGTTTTTTTTATGTTTGTTACCTTAGTACTTCCGACTGCATGAACCAATTTCAATATTTATTTTTTATTTGAAAGCTGATTGGTCACCGATTGGTCCCATCTCAATTTGTTTGAGTTCTAAAATTGGCATTCATGAGAAAACCATAATAAGTCATCAATTAGCATTAAACACGTGCACGACAAATGGACGAATTACTCAATATCACGCCAACCGATGTCGATAATTCTTTTTTTAACTTGGTTCATGATAAACCGTGATGATCGGATCTTGAAGAAATCGGTTGCAGTCGGTTTTTTAAATTTTTCATTTATCTTTGGTAAATTACATTTATGGCCCAGCCACGACATTGGTCTAAGGCGACCGGCTTAGCGGAAAATCTTACGTGCGAGAGGGAGTTCCCATATCGGCATCCCGCTCGAACTCATAGATTCACTCGCCGCCGGTCGCCTTAGACCAATGTCGTGGCCGGGCCTTTGGGTAGCGTGGTGACGCCAGTAAGAATACATTTGTCAACACCCTACTCCTCCCGTGAGTGTCGCAAGATCCACTAAGGGAATGAAGTGACACTGACCAGTTGCTTATAAAAGATTGTTAATGGGCAGCAGCTTGATCACACACTACTGTGATCGCCAATCCGCTTGCCCAGCGCGGCAATTATGGGCATTTACCTCCTAATGCGTCCTTTTGTACAATTTAGTAATTGTATTCTGGCCATTTCTCCGCAACTCGAAATCAAACGTTTTTGCGTTGTCCCAACGCTGGCTTAGTACTTACTGGGAACTTCACATACAGTCTTGATTTTTTTCGCAGGTGTATTGCAGATTTCTCAAGGTGCATTCAGACCAAACGAGCATTCGCTATTCTAACCCCTTACTCTACGAAATTCGATCTTTACGCAAAATGTGATTCGTTGATTTCGTAGCGTGGGGGATAGAATAGCGAATGCTCGTTTGATCTGAATGCACCTTTACTAGTTATGTTTCCTTCACCGTGAAGCATTTGTGAATATCAAATTGAAGGGTCCACGGAAAGAACATGTTTAGTCAAGTCAAATTACAGAAGGAAAAACCATATTACTTATTAACAGAATAAGGTGTGAATTTGCCCTGATTTTTTTAAGTATTGGACATGATTTTTCCCTGGACCGTTCAATTATATTCCGTACATAAGTTTCTGAAAAACTGATTGGTACGAGCCGGGAACTTGAACCCACGATCGTATTACTGCTAGACCACAAGTGCTTCATAATCCCAAACGCATTGATGATAGAGGAGAGGCCTATGTCAAGCAGTGGCCTGGGATTGGCTGATGATGTACATGTTATTTCCTCTTATAAAAAAAACTGTATCTAAAAGAATTAAGGTTTAAAAGTGTTCCAAACAAAAACGGGATTAATTTGTATTAAAGAACAGGAAATCCCACTCAGACGGTCTTTAATGCCTTCTCAATGGAATTAAATAAAACGTTCTATTACGTTAAGGGCTCTTTTCAGTTAGAAGAAATATCTGTTGATGAAATATAAGGTTCGACATTTCGTTCAGAAACGATTACTTCGCTCCCAGCACTGCTATTATCATCACTATCATATCAGCCGAAAGACGTCTACTGCTGAACATCCAAGTAGGCCTCCCCGATTGCCAGATTGACCGGTCCTGCGCCACTTGTATCCAACGGACTTGTGCAACCTTCACCAGGTCATTAGTCCTTACGGGGGGCCTACCCACGCTACGCCTTCCGGTACGAGGCCGTCACTCGAGAACCTTTCCGCCCTGACAACCATCGGTTCTACGTGCAATGTACTGCGCCACTGCCACTTCAATTTAGCGATCCGGAGAGCTAGATCGGTTACATTGGTTCGGTCGCGAGTGGCATCATTACTAATACGATCTCGCCAAGACTCCTAGCGACTCGCGAGCGCGGTGCGAGTCGCGAACACGGGCTTGATAATGGAGACCTAGGCTCTCCGAAACATGTCGCGTGGAGTGACCAAATACACATGAGTTAAACTGTTTACTTTAATTTATAGTTATTATGTCTCACGAAATTTTGAATTCGATACATTCATACATATATATTTTTTGTGAGTTTTGAGAGTTTTCTATGGAAATAATACAAATTTTATTACGTACAAAACTGATATAATTATTGTAAGTACTTACCCCCTTATTCATAAACGATTGTTAACTTAACAAGCCGCTAATAATTGTTTGTCCTTTCTTATTAATATGACCACAAGAGTGAAAGGAACAAACGATACTTGGCGGCTTGTTAAGTTAGGAGGCGTTTATGAATAAGAGGGTTAGTCCCTTAACTAGAAATTAGTTTAAGTAACCTTAAAAGTGAAAATGGTCAAAAACTGCGCCTGTATGTCCCCAATTTCACTATACAGGGTATACCAATGTCGGGCTTATTTCATTAGCCCTTAAATCACTAATAAATCCCCTAGAGCCGATTAGTGCTCCAGCCCGAGAAGTTTAAATAAGCAAAATTCTAACTTATTGGCGTGGATACTCTTATGGACACGATATCGTAACAGTCAAAGCATGTGAGTGTCTTTTATAGATAAAGAATATAATAAAGTAAGTTTATTTTATAGATATAAGTAATAAAGAATTGTTCTGCGTGACCTACTTCAGAGAGAAGCTGCTCTCGAAGCTCTTGGTTCAAATCCTAGTAAAGGCATTTTGTGTATTTGTGATAAACTATATTTTGAAGTTTTGGTTGCATACATTTAAATTATCATTATTCTCAGCCGATTTACGTCCACTGCTGGACAGGCCTTGCCCGGTAGGGGCGATGCCATAATCGCCACGCTTGGCGGGCGGAATGACAATCGCAGTCATACTTGTATGAGTATGTACACCATATTTTAAAGCATGCTGCTGCCGATCCACTGGCTGTCTTGGACACACATTAATGACATAATATTCGGAATCAGGTACATACATTTAAATTTCTATTATAAATAGTGATGGGTCGTTCCCGGTAATTTCCCAATCTTACTATGGGGAAAACTTCCATTTGGGAATATTTCCAATACTGTATTGGGTAGGTAAGTATAAAACGTATATTCTCACCTAGTAGGCAAGTTCAAGCCATATTCGTTTACCTTTATACTAGGTTCATTACGTTGATATAAAATTGTTCTGTGATTATTTTTTTAGCCAAACCAACCGTTTACATTTTTGTTAATTTCAACTCCCCGTGGCTGCTGTTGCGTCACAGATTTATCTCACGGTCGGCGTGAGATTCCCGTTTTTTGGACAATCGTTAGGGATCACTCTTGTAGAGATAGGATGGTTGCTCTGATTTGTTTAATTTGCTTTTTAGCCTAGTATCCGTAGCCTAGTTGGTAGTGACCCTGCCTACGAAGCTGAAGGTTCCGGGTTCGAATCCCGGCGAGGGCATTCTTTGTGTATTTATTTATCACAAATGTTTGTTCCTTGGTCATGGCTGTCTATGTATTTAAGTATCTATATGTATCTCTTTATTATATATATCGTCGCCTGGTACCCACATCACAAGCCTTAATTGAGCTTACCGTGGGACTAGGTCGATTTGTGTAAGATATCCCAAGATATTTATTTTATCCTCTTTTCGGTGGACATTCCTAAAGTTAAAGAATTCGTGTACTAATTTTGGAATAAAACAATTGACGTTACAACTAGATTCGCCGGTCTTATAGCCCTATGCAATCCAATCGTAACATAGATTTATAAAAGCTGTTAACTTTTGACCATCGAGTGGACAACTTTTGTTCTTCCGGCTGACAATAACCCTGGTAGCAAGGAATGATTTTTTTATACGATTAGATCAATCCAAATGGATCAGTGGTAATAACAGATAGTTTAACAATCCCTTGACAAATATATTCGCCAGATAAAATTATCACTACCTGTGCGTTTTCTCAGGCGGACATTTCTTCAAGCGTTTCAACAAAAATTTTTAGTAATTTTAGGCTATTTTGAGAAACTTGTACTTTGCACAGTGTTAATATCATGTGAAAAAGGTTCAATACCTATGTTGATTTCAATTTAGTTTGTCTAGTCATATCCTAGTGTAATAAAAAAAAAACAGGTCATAAAACTATATTTATGAATAAAGTCTACTTTAATTTAATTAACAATAAAATTAAGGAAAATATTTACGGTACAGAAATATCTTGAATGAAACTGAACCTTAGATGCAATACAGGCCAGAGGTCCAATAAAACAAAAAACAATTTAATTATAACATCAACTATTAAATAAAGAGATCATAATTATAATTATCAAAACAGCTCAATTCGACGTTATAAACCTCTAGAACCCATAATCTCCCACTCGGCCGATTTGAAGCAACGGAAATGATACATTAAAGTACAGTATGGTTTAATCGTGAGGTAAAATAAAAGCTCGATCGGTAGATACTGCACAATTTGGCACGGATTAAATTTTAATCCCAGGGTACTACTCTGAAAGCTTTCGATAAAACTTTCATTCGCCATTTACGCCGTTTCCCAAGGGACTGAGGAATAGAGTTTGTTTTGTTATCACACTTATAAAGTATCTACAGGAAGTAACATCGTCACTATATTTACTCAACTTCCGATCTAAGGCCGGTGTGGGTAAGTCCGGCATATTTTATTTTAAAGGAAAGTCCGTCATATGCGTCTTATGCTGTTGAGTTAGGGGTGGAAATCAGTTAATAGACGGACTTTCCTGATAGACGGTCTTACCCGCATTGACCTCACAGCAATCAATTCACGGAAATGTCACCTTTATTTCACTCTGAATACGGTTGTTTTTTTTCCATGAAATACGTTAAGTGTGGCATATACGATTTTGAGTACCGTAAAACGGTCCTACTTTGCTCCTTGGGTGGTAACAATGCTCCAAGTAAAAAAAAGTTATGTTCCGTTCCAGACGAAAATACTTGTTATCTGGGTACATTTTAATGTTTTTGTCGGGCAATACGAGATTTCACCTACCAACTTCGGTATGATTAACTGTCAAAAGTTTAAACCTCTTGTCAGTAGCTGTCAAAATTGCAACAAGCGTGGATGCAATCGATTTTGTTAATGCTAAAATTCTGTTCCCATATCAAACATCGCTGGATGAAATTTGGTAAGTGTTTTATTGTTTCATCTAACATATCATTGCCTACCTGGAAACTTAGTATTTAAGTGATTGCTTCGATAGTTTCCAAATTATTATTTGATTTCACGGACGGTCTTACTTTGCACATGGTTTTGGGGATATTATGCTCCAGGAATGAATCCTTTTAAATAATGATTTGAGTTAATAATTTTTCTGTTATTGTCTTTATCATGCCCAGAAAGTATGCCAAAAGACTTAACGCACGGCATTATAAAGCCTACACTGAAGACGCGTTAGAAGAATGTCTGCGAGCTATAGAGTCGAAAAAGTTGCAGAATTCAATATTCCAAGAAGGACACTCCACCCATATTTACTAAAGAAGAAGAATTACATTTCTGCGACTGTATTGAAAGAATGAGCCAGAACGGATTTCCACTGTCGGAGTTAGATTTACGCATCATTGTTAAAGCGTATATTTTAATGAATGATTTTTTTTCATACATGACATGGGACATTTGACATGGGAGTCATCTGCCCTGTCCATAAGAAAGGGAACAAGAGAAAATGCTCAAATTCCCGTGGAATAGCATTGCTACCTACTGCGTACAAGATCTTATCCTACATACTGCTTAGGCGACTAGAACCGTACGCGGAAAAAATCCTCAGTGACTATCAGTGTGGGTTCCGGCCAAATCGCAGTACCATTGATCAGATATTTCTTCTCAGGCAGCTAATGGAGAAACGGTGGGAGTACGCACAAAGCATCCACGTTTTATTTGTAGATTTCGCCAAGGCTTACGACAGTATAGATCGCGACGCCCTCTACCACATATTAAGAAACTTCGAGATACCATGTCAGCTTGTCAGACTAATCGAAACTGCCACAAGGAACAGTTGTATGAGAGTGCGGGTGGGAGGAGATCTAACAGAAGCCTTTGTCGTCGCTACGGGATTGAAGCAGGGTGATGCGCTGTCGCCGATGCTTTTTAATTTAGTTCTAGAACACGTCCTGAGAAGAGTCTTAGCTTTAGAAGTGGGACCCGAACTAAATGGAAAGCATACGGTGATAGGATATGCGGATGACCTGGCACTATTAGGCAAAACTAGCTCCGAGGTTGGTAAGTCAACTGAGATCCTCGAGGAAGAAGCGAAGAAAGTAGGCCTAAATATAAACCACGACAAGACCCAATATCTCCACATGAGGCGCTATAAACGCACACGCGCAGCACCAGCGGATCTACATGTTGGCGATATCGTATTTAAGGGGGTAGATAGGTTCAAATATTTAGGCTACACTGTAACGGATGCCAACACCAGGAGCGAAGAAATAGATGCCCGCGTGCATAACGCGTTACGATGCAGCGCTGCTCTGCATAAGGTATTAACGTCCAGGCTTCTCAGTAGACGCACTAAGATCCGCACTTATAAGACCGTGATACGCCCAATTTTAACATACGGATGTGAGGTCTGGACGTTGACACTTAAGGAGGAAAACCAGCTCTTAGTGGCGGAACGAAAAATCCTCAGGAAAATCCTTGGCCCAACCCAAAGATCCGATGGCAGTTGGAGGGTCCGCAAAAATGCCGAAATTGAAGAACTTGTCGCTGAACCGAATATCATCGGTACTACTAAAGCTCATCGGCTGCGATGGCTTGGCCACCTCGAACGAATGGGAGATAACCGTGCCGTCAAAAGAGCCTACGAGGGTAAACCAGAAGGTAGACGTCCGGTCGGCCGCCCCAGATATCGTTGGGCGGATGCTGTGAGGGCTGATTTAAACGGTCTCGGCCAAATGGCAAAATGTCGCTCAAGACCGTGATCAGTGGCGTTCTCTCGTATTGGAGGCCAAGACACACTTTGGGTCGCTGCGCCAGAGGAGTAAGTAGTAAGTAAGTTTTTTTTCATAACTGGATTGACTACCTACCAGATCTCTTTAGATTTAATTGTTAAAATTGAAGTAATAACTTGCGATATGTTTATAAACGTTCATTTATATGAAACTTTATGGGTAATTATAAGAATGATTCCAATTTAAGACTGATGCTAATAGAGCTATAAGATATTTGAATTATCTTAATAAAAAAACTGTGAATTTGAGCAAAATTTGTGTTTTTCTGTTACCCCGACTATCATCCTATAGAGTGTTGAGGAATATAGCACGCTATTTAATGCTCCACGCCAGTAATAGGTCCGAATTCAAAGCAATCTTGCCTTGGAGCAAAGTTTCCTGTTTCATACAGATTACTTTGCTCCAAAAACAAAGTTAAAAAAAAATCTAATGTGTCAACTAACCTGGGACAAATTTCACCCCAAAGTGTAGGTAAACAGTACATATTTCCCATAAAACCATTGAAAATACCTGAACTCCATGTTTATAAAAGATCAGATGCGATTCGTTAAAGTGGAGCCAATTTTGGAGCAAAGTAGGACCGTTTTACGGTAAATATAGAGATGATATAATAATGTAACATTTTTATTTAACCCACATAATAATCAATTTTACAATTTTCAAATGACAAAATATACCTACTACTTTAACTTAAAAACTAACAACACACATATAATAATTACATGTGTTTTATCAACTACAATTGGTGGGAAAGAAATAATATACACTTGGCTTTCTATGGTTCCATATTTAATATGTTTATTGGTTATTTTCATTACAGTCACGTTCTGACAAATACGCAAGCGCGACAGAGACGGGTAGAAAGGGAAATCTCAAAGTCACGCTGAAAAATGAACCAATCAATGAACTAATAATAAATTAGAAGTTTATTGGCGATTTCCTGGTTGTCTCCATTGTGACAATTCTCAACGTGACCGTCCCTAATACCCTGTTTACTTCTGCTCCACTCAAATGTCAACCTGTACTCGTGTTGACAACCTGAATATCTTCAAGACAAGAGTAAGCGTGCTTCACCGTGAGGTGCATTTAGACCTAACGACCATTCGCATATTCTATCCCCTACTCTACGAAATTCGTTCGGTACACAAAACGTGATTCGTCAAAATTCGTTGATTTCGTAGAGTGGATAGAATGAGCGAATGCTCGTTTGGTCTAAATTCACCTGTAGACTGCATCATCACTTACCACAAGGTTTGATCGTCAAACGTCTACCTATTCTGAATAAAAAAAATGTCAGACTAAGGGTGAAGACAGAGTTATCAGCATGCGTAAGCATTTTGTCTACAGAAGATGTCATTTTAGTATAGGACCGCGTCCAGTTTTCCACACGCGTACGCATGCTTATACGTTTCATACTAATCAGCCAATTACATTAGACAAAATGCGTACGCATGCTGAAATATGTGTCCTAAAATCAACGTAGCATTCCACTGTGATTTATAATGAGCAAATTAGTCGGTTGTCCCTAGAATCGCACCCCAAAATCGCGCGATTAATTTCTCTCGAGACTACCAGTTCGCGTACGAATGAAACGGGGAGATTAGGCTGCTCGTTTCGTCTCAATTGGACTTTAATTGAATTATCCGATTTAGTCCCCCATTATATATCAGGATCCTGAGATTGCTACAAATCCTGATAATTTATCTTTGATCTTCATTTCGCGTCAAATGATTATTGGTGTGAATAATGAGATTGAAGACTGTTGAAAGCATTAAATCTCTGAGTTAGTGCCCAAATACATTTCATTATAGGTATAAGTCTCAGTCAAGACATGTAATGTAGGTACCCAACCTAATAGCGAGACCATGTGGCAGTAAGAGTAGGTACCTACATTTATTTTGTCGCCACCCCAACTCTTCCCACGGATGTCGTTGATAGCACTAAGACTAAAGGTGCATTCAGACCAAATGAGCATTCGCTATTCTAACCCCCTATACTACGAAATTCGATGATTACACAAAACGTGATTCGTTGATTTCGTAGAGTGGGGGATAGAACAGCGAATGCTCGTTTGGTCTGAATGCACCTTGAGAAGACTACAAGACTAAGGAATTAATGTGTCAATGACCAGTCATTGATTGATGATTGATGATGGGCAGCAGCATCATCATGGTTGAGTACTGCAATCACCAATCCGCTTGCCCAGCGTGGCGATTATGGGCATTACCATAATGCATCCTTATTTGACTCTTAAGACAGCCACGGGAATGTTTAGTGTGCTGACAAGTGTATTCTTACTATTCTCACACCGCGGCGTTCAAGGACTTTCTATTGCCAGCCTAAAAAATTACAATGAAATATGAAAATAAACTACGTTCATAATTGATAAAAATTTCTTGAGAATCGATTATTTGTATAAATATTAAATATGTGATATATATTTTATTTTTCTCATAGGTGGTGTGAAAAGCAGTATGTATGTGTTACACGGTATCAAAATTATTTCGCCTTGGGCGTTAACGCTTGAATCCTTCATTACGCTCAGGATTCCACTTTAGAATCCCTCCCTACGGTCGGGATTCCCTACGGTCGGGATTCAATTGTGGAATCCGTCGCTCAATATACGCCCACGCCGGAAATATACCATTTTGATCCCTTGTGACACAATCTACTATTCCTTAAAGTTTATTATTACTAAATAATCGAGATAAATAAAAATAGAGCCGTAAAAATCCCGGCTATCCGTCAGTACTCAGTGGAGCGCCCCTAGAGATCTGACCCGGCTCATCGGACTAGCGGTCATGAGTTTTTGCATGATTTATTTTGCGTATATACCTAACAACAATGAACACTTAGCCAATTGAAACTCTAGGCCACCTTAGTACAGTCGAGGAACCTAATTTCCTACCCATTTCGTACTTTGCCACAGTGACAATCAATACGAAAGCTGCTAAGACTGTCATAATATATTATAGCAACTATGACAAGGTACAAAATGGGTAGGAAATTAAATTCCTCGACCGTACCTTAGTACCATACGTAATGTGCAAAAATTGAAGTGCTTTAAATCGACACGAGTAACAAATTTCCTTTACGCACATGTATCGTATCCACAAAGATTTTCAATATAAATACATATGGCACTCCGAAGATTTCGACCTGACGTAAAATGAAGATATATTATGGATCTCGCACCGGCGCGTAAAAAAAGCATTTTCTGTCCTGAAAATTAATATATGAAATTTATATAATTAATAATTATTAAATTTCAACTTAAATTACCTCGTCCATTTTCTTAGATTCTTAGTCGACAAGGATCTTAGAAATTTATGTTATTGTCTCCCTTGGATAATCCATCACAATTTTCTGAAACCAAATCGTAGACATTTTGATGATTTAAGAGTCCCATGGTATGTCATCACAGTACTTTGACATGCTATGTAGTTACAATGAGTTTTCTTCCGGTTTCTTTGTTTCTCAATTTGAGCTTTGAATTAATGTAATTTAATTTTGTTACTTCGACTGGCTGGTTTTGTACAATGGCGTAAAGTTAATTTATTTAAAACCCAATTATGTTTTACGTTGAAATTTAATCAATTTCGGATATTGAACGGTACTGACTGAAGTCTTCAAAGGAAATGACATTTTGTGTTAATGTAAAATTGTAAATGTAAACTGATTGCAAATAAATAAATAAAAAAAACAATTGCGAGTAGGACTCGGACACAAAGGGTGCTGTAGCAGTTAAATAAAAATTGGACAGGTGATATAACTACTAAAAGTGCATTAAGACCAAACAACATTCGCTCATTCTATCCCCCCACTAAAGGTCTTCGCACACTATATCAACTCCACACCCACTCGACTCAAGTCTAGTCATTGAAATTTAAACCTTGTTTTACCACATGTTCAAGGTTTAATTTAAAAAATATATATGAAAGTAGTGTACGAGTGGCCTACGTATCGTACACTAAAGGTCAACCCCGACTCGTTTGTCACGCAATGACCACAAGTTGTCCACGCAACGACTATGCGTTTGCGACTGACGTGTATCGAGCAAACATTTTTATTGCCCACTCGTTGACACCGCATTGTCCACTAGTGACCATTGGGTGGATTAACTAGTTGACTACTCATCGTGAGTGTGAGTCGAGTTGCTGCCGCGTTGGCGTGGAGTTGTTATAGTGTGTGAAGACCTCAAGGCACTCACCCAATTGGAACCATTTTAGAACCATGTGAAAATGACAAGTAGTAAGAGGTTGCTTACAAATTGATTTACAACAATTTTCAAATCAAATCAAATCAAACTGTTTATTGCACACATATTACAACAGTAATAAAATAATACATACATATTATAATATGCACCCCGTAGAGGCACAGCAATGTACTCTAAAAGTAAGATAACATATTTATTCGAAATTTACTTAAAAACTAATTTAATTTTGATATTCCTTAATTATTACTTATGAAAATCCTTTACTATTATCTCGAGGTCATCCGCCTGCAACGTCATACTTTAAAGCCTATTATGAGGAACATAATGACAACATTTCATTGCATGTTTGAGAAAAATATACAGGGTGTAAGTCTAATACTGGCGAAGCTCTTAACGGGTGTTAGTTTACGACATACTAAGTACATTAAAATAATTTTTAGTTAAAATTACAGCAACAAAATTTCCCATACAAAATAATTCGACGCGCAATGTAGATCAACATACGCGAGTTAAATACTCGTTGACAGCTAATTTAAAAAGCAGATGACATAACTGCCATATCAACAATAACAAAAGTTCGTACCTACATTGCCGCTCCGATAATCTTAAAAAAATCTGTGGGGTTATAATTAAGAGTAACTTAAACGTTACTTAAAAAATACCTTGTAATCCATGATTACAGTAATGAATCCCATGCCTGGTTTAATTGATCGCCCGTATTAGATTTACACAAATCGTAGCCCAATAGCAAATCCAATCCAATAATCAAACCAAATAAGCAAGGACATGTGTAACTACGCACTGTGCTGATTAGAGCCGAGATTCGGGCCGTGATCGATGAGCGGGCGCACTGATGGATGGCCCCGGTGACTGACAGATGCATTCCTGGCAAATTGAAGATGAAACGGCAGAAATGCGGAGCATTCTGAAAATTTTGCTTTGTATTTCTTTTGAAATGAAACTATTTAAACGGAATTTGTGGTCACCTGTAGACCATGAACCCTGGAAAGTGTTGGAAACTGTAAATTTAAGTAATATACGCGATTTGATCCGTTTCAATCATCATCATCATCATCTTTTTTTTTATGCTATAGGTGGCAAACGAACAGACGAATCGCCTGCTGGAAAGCGATTAACGTCGCCCATGGACACCCGCAACACCAGAGGCGTCGCAAATGCGTTGCCGCCTTTAAGGTGGGAGTACGCTCTTTTCTTGAAGGTTTGAAGGTCGTATCGGTCCGGAAACACCGCTTGTGACAGTTCGTTCCAAAGTTTAGCTGTGCGAGGCAGGAAGTCATCTTAATCATTCATCATCAGCATTCTGAAAATTTTGCTTTGTATTTCTTCAATAAAACTATTTAAACGGAATTTGTGGTCACTCGTACACCAAGAACCCTGAAAAGTGATGGAAACTGTAAATTTAAGTAATATACGCGATTCGATCCGTTTAAATAGGTAGTTTTATATCATGAGTAATCATCGCGGTAACGCCGGTAACGGAAGGAAATATTTTAGGCGCAGTGGGTTCGAAACCAGTTTTTGAAGAGATATTGCGCGTTAGTTAATAATAATATGGTTTCCGAAAAATAAGGGTTATAATCTCGAGGATTGTCTTTATTTCAGTACAGGTAGTGTTTTTTACGAACTAGTGCGAGTAGTGATTCGTTTATTGTCAGCTCAAAAACCTTTGGATGGCCATCTGTACAGAAAAACGTCGTACGATACACGTGTGAAAAGGAAATTCGTAACTCTAGTCGATTTAAAAGACTCCCTTTGTTCGTCTTTCAATTTATCGCCACTTGATTCGAACTTGTATCACGCACTTGTATCGTACTGTACATTGCAGTCGCAGTTTTGTTACTGAACGCATAAATAGGTAATACCTACCGAACTCCGCAGTAATGTAGGGACCAAGGCTACTGAAA
>JALPQI010016757.1:0-24420 GCA_025490895.1 Thaumatotibia leucotreta
GTAATCTCAAGTTCATGTCATAGTAACTTAACAAACTGCATTATCCTTTCACATTCCTAGCACAAACTACACAAATAAAAACTGAAAATCTTCGGCACTCACTATCTATTGTGTCCACTCCCATTCCGAACTCGATAAAATTGCAATTTTACGGGGAAACTCTGAACCGATTACATCAACGCGAGTGAGGCAACTGCATTAAAAAAGACACAGACGACGTGATGAGGTAAGTTACGCAAAATCACGACTACGCTAACCTTCATGAGAAATGTCAATAGCAGAATATCGAATATTAAACCACCGTGGGCGGACTGTTTACTAACAAGTACACGAGATACGTTCAACATTAACCATCTCTATGCGTCTATAAATAAGACTTAGAGTCGCATGTTTTGTGATAAGATGGTTCACGTTCAGTTTATGCTCTCAGTTAGTGCGAGCTCGTCGAAGTACTAAGCTAAATGAGTGTCTTTTTGTTTTCTCTGTTACCATGAAAAAGTACTGAGCGTTATAACGGGCTTTTGTTGTGTTAATATGTACAGCCATTTATAAAAGGAAGTTAACTTATCAGTGGCTGTAAGAAAGATGCCGAGAATGATTGACCTGGCGTGTGAAATGTAGTTCGCTTTCGAAATTAGTTCCAGTTGCGTGACTTGTCCATGCTCTTGTTAAAGGTTAAAGTTAAACTATGCCATAATAGTTGATTCACAGGTGATTTCCCTGAATTAGGTTAGCCTGTCTAACCAGTTTAACGGTAGCAGCGCAAGCTATGAGATCAGTAAGTGGTTTACTAGGGTATAAAGTATGTAAACAACAACATGTATATAATAACATTTATGTAGGTATCTAATATACCTAATTTTCGTTCGGTATTTCTTGGGTAATAATAATTATATTGCATGCGTAAATTAATATTTATGCCTAAATGCATTTCAACTTTAACACACAAGTACATGAATTATTGATTGCACGAATCTTATCTGACCGTAATTATCTTTGCTATGTAATTGTTAAGATATTCTGTGTAGATAATAATTGATTTCACTTTATTATAAATTAAGAAATACCATTATCACATTTCCTGAATGTTTTCGTTGTTTTTTATTTATTTTCATTCAATTCTATTTAGATGTGTAAGATTTTATGATTCGCCAGAAGCCAAACCAATTGTCCTTATTGAAGCATGAACATACCATAAAAGTATTCTCAGGTTTATAAAACGAAACACAACAAAATATTTGTTCAAGTATCGACACCACAACACAGGGTAAAGTAACAAACGACTTTCGCACGTGAAATTTTGTCAGTTTGTGTGATAATGCATTATCGACATCGTTATCGTTTACAGAAAATTATACAGCGTAACTGATTACGTATAGATACGATCAATTGTAGATACACAAAGGATGTAGTTTTATAATTATAGACGTCAAACACTGACCTTCAACTTTAAGAATTTTCTTAAAAAATACCCTAAATGCGAGAATAGTGATTTCATTGATGTATTCATTAACCTTTTGACCGCCGTGAATTTTTCCTCGAACATGAACCAATACAAAATTACACTACGCAGATTAGAGCGTGCATTTGAAAGGAATTTTGCATTATAAAAACCAAGTCAGATTTTGTCCTATTTATCAGAGGGCCTAGTGTAGGTAATAACATTAAAAAACGTCTCGATCGCATTTACGTTTTTCATCGCCATTTCATACAAATGACGATGAAAACGTAAACGCGATCGAGACGTTTTTTATAATTTATTACCTACACTAGGCCCTCAGACTCTGGCGAGGTGAGGTGGATATACTGGATTCAGGATTTTGATTATCTAACATATAAGACTACGACGGTCAAAAAGTTAATAAAACAGTTTAATTTGCCTTTTCAGCATGCGTAATCTGTTTAACGGGATACCAACTGGTATCAGAAAACCTAATACGAAATGAACCATTAATAGGTACATAAAAAGCTTTCACTGGCAGCCCATTATGTCTAAGAGGATATCGGAGTCGGCGCACATGCTGTTTAATAAGTCGTAAACTGTAAACGCCATAGTGAAGTCGTAATCCGTGTACGAGCTAGCAAGTTAACTATGTAGGGATGGTCGTTTGCTAATACAATTCGATTTACATCGCTGCCATATTGTATACGTCCCACCTTATTGCCGCGCAAAAGTTTCTTTTCAATGGGGGTTGAATTTTATACACATACTATTACTAGAAATTTGAAACGACGATATATAGGTATACATAGATATGAGTGCGTAGCCTAGATGCCAATGGCGAACCGTCCGTAGCGTATCAGTAGTTGTAACTCGTAGTTTTCTCTCTCTCTCTCTCTTGTCACTTTTTTTCTTAAGGTGCATTTAAACCAAACGAGCATTCGCTCATTCTATCCCCCACTCTACGAAATCAACGAATTTCGACGAATCACGTTTTGTGTAACGAACGAATTTCGTAGAGTGGGGGATAAAATGAGCGAATGCTCGTTTGGCCTAAATGTACCTTTAGAGGGACAAAGACAGTTGCGGTTCGTTCGCGACTGAGCGATAGGCATCTTGGCTGCGCTTGCTGTGCAGATTTCTTTTCTAAATATCCTTTACTAAAAGCAAGTCAGGTTTAGGCTCAGTCGATATCTACGCTCAAGGAAATGATTTCGTACTTGACAAAGTAATATGTAAGTGAGAGTAATATGCGATCGTTAGCAACTTTCACATTGTGCCTGAAAATACGGTCCATTAATCAATTTCCTTTACCGTACACTTGAAATGTTAAAACTATTTTTAAATAGCCTTACCAACTGTTTGGTAGGATAAAAATAAATAGATTAAGGGGTTAATTATATAAGTTGTGTATTAAGTATTTCATATTTGACAACAGCATAAGGCACTGGTCTCACCGCGAGTTACTAAGCTATGAACTATGGGCTATAAACACGAACAAAAGATACGCACTTCCGTGTAAATAAGAGAGACAAGGCGATACTCGCCCGGCGTTAATAGCTCATAGCTGGGCGAGTATCGCCGTGTCTCTTTTATTTACACGGGAGCGCATATCTTTTGTTCGTGTTTATAGCCGATAGTTCATAGCTTAGAAGCTCGCGGTGAGACCAGTGCCTAACGATGGATTAGTATTATATGTATAGGTAGAGTGACTTAAATCATAAATAAACAAATGAATTAGAATTTCATCAAATTTCAAAATAAACCTGTTGTGTAATGGATATTTTGATGATAAATTTTAATTTGAAAGAAAGAATTGCTCCAAATCAGTTATTATAAATAATAAAAAGTATTATTTGACTTTAATATTCAATTACCTACTCTAAATGTAAACAATAAACTGCTCAATAGCAAACAAGGTAGCCTCAGGGAAAGTAATTGAGACGAAATTATTTCTTAATAACTCAGACCAGGCCAGCGTTATAATACGGTCGAAAATCCTCTAGCGTTTTTATATAAAGTAGGTGTACTTAGTAGTCAATATCGCGTAATACTAATAAATGTAATTTACAACAAATTGTTTACATAGTATTTGTACAACGCTAAGATAGTTAACCCGGCGGGAGTGTGGCAGGGTAT
Organism: Thaumatotibia leucotreta; assembly: GCA_025490895.1. Taxonomy (NCBI): domain Eukaryota; kingdom Metazoa; phylum Arthropoda; class Insecta; order Lepidoptera; family Tortricidae; genus Thaumatotibia; species Thaumatotibia leucotreta. Next base: position 3,581 of record JALPQI010016757.1, read on the forward strand.
CTCATACCCTGCGTTTGACTTATGTCAATATATTTAGAGTTTATTTTTGTTTAACTTTTTTTCACCACACTCTCGCCGGGTTAAGATAATGCATTTGCAATGTCGAGGTCACGCTCGAAACGTAGCCTCATGAATATCCAACAACGGTGGGAACAGCACTAATGGGGCCTATTCACTGGCTCGCAGTTCGCGACCTGCCTACACACGGACAAGATAAGGTAAGTCTCATCAGAAAAAGTTAATAAATTCTCAAAGACTTTAAGATAAGAATAACAATTCGAGTTAGTCTCAAGAGTTTCTAACAAGTTCTTTTTTTGTATTTGAAATGGGCTTTACTTATGGCCGCAGACTAGGGCAGAGATTCGGCCTACGATGGAGTTCCAGAAGGTGCCTATTCACCCTTGACTTGAAGGTTGATGGGTTATATTCCCATACTTATGACATCCCTTAAAAATTGGAGCGGACGAAGCGTGTGTCTTGTGGTAACGTTATACCGTACAAAAATACACCGTATGTAAAATTAAATAATCTATGTCCCTGTACTAATGCCCGACCGGCAAAAACATTTTGTTATATCGTCAACTGACCAGCAAAAGTCACTATAAAAACTGTCACTACTCTTAGCAAACTCTTATGACATTATTGAATCAGAATTGTGATACGAGCTTTATTTCAAGTAGGTATTTGTTACTTAGTGAGCTTTGCTTGTCAATCAACGATATGAAAGAATAGGATATCAACTATCTCAAGTATCATGCATAAGTCCATGAACAATGCACAAAGCCCTCAGGTCCTTGAGGTTAAAAAAGTCCACAACACCTTTTCTGTTTGTTGTTACAACACCTAAGTCTGATACAATATAGACAGAACAGAACAAACAACTGCATTTATGAAGACGGAAAAAACCGCAAACAAGTCGTTGCCCATATCATTTGTGATTGTGACCTACATAAAGCGTAAAGATAAACAGTTTTAATACTGCTTAGGTCAGACCGGCGCGGCAATGTACAGTCAAAGGCAAAGTACCAGTAACATTATAAGCAGATTCTTTCGTTAGGTAAATATTTTTGCACTTGACTGTATTTGTACCGGTATGACGATTTTGCCGAATAGGCTGCCCCTTCTATCACTCTTGTGTTAAATTTTTGCAAACGCCAGGAAACCAAACTTGACACTCTTAGCTTAGCAGGCTGTGATAAGACCGAGCATAGCTTAATTTTACAATTTTTCAATTTATAAAACTAAGAAATACCTTTCAGCTTACAGTCTTACACGTCAATTTTGTTTTTTAATTTGTTTTTTCCCGGTGACATTGACATTCGTTCTGGCCTGCTACTGCGAACACCGAAGTTCGTAAATTTCGGAGATTTGTCTCTGTCACTCAAACGCATTAGAGTGATACAGAAAAAACCCCGAAATTTGCGAATTTCGGGGGTCAAATGCCAAGATGTTCTGTCACTTGTCAAAAGAAGGTTACTTCCGGTACTTTGCACGTTTATAGTCCATACTCCATTTTCGTTCACCGCTCTACAGTAATGTTACTACGAGTATGTCTCTTGTCACTGTGAAACCATAACGCTATCTCTGTGACTCACCAGGGGGCAGCAGTTGCACAAAGTTGTCAGGGAAGAGTCCCACGCGGCCGTGTAGTTCGCCGCGCCACCACCCGCGGTCCGGCGCCTCCTTCGACACTATCGTCACTATGTCACCCTCGCCTAGAGTTCGTCTCCATTCACCGTCGTATAATGCTACTGTCTCTTGTCACTGTGAAACCTTACTTACTTACTTCCGTTGGCGCTACAACCCTTTGTGGGTCTTGGCCTCTTCGCAGATTTTCCCCCATATGTCACGTAACTTGGCTGTCCTTCTCCAGTTGGTAAACTTTCCCATCCTTCTCAAATCCTCTTCCACACAATCCAACCAACGTTTTTTGGGCCTGCCTTTCGGTCTCTTTTGTTGCGGCGTCCACCTACTTATTATTTTTGCTGCTCTTGTGTCCGGCATTCTTTCGAGATGACCCGCCCATCTCAGACGCTGAGACTTACAGAACCTGACGATGGTCTCCTGTTCGACAAGGGCATCCAATTCGTGGTTCATTCGCTGTCGATAACTATCGTCACGCTCCTTCACTGGTCCGAAAATCTTCCTTAGCACTTTCCTCTCGAACACTGCTAGTTTTAGTTCGTCTCTTGTCTCTTGTCTCTGTGAAACCATAACCCTATCACTGTGACTCACCAGGGGGCAGCAGTTGCACAAAGTTGTCAGGGAAGAGTCCCACGCGGCCGTGTAGTTCGCCGCGCCACCACCCGCGGTCCGGCGCCTCCTTCGACACTATCGTCACTATGTCACCCTCGCCTAGAGTTCGTCTTCGTTCACCGTCGTATAACGTTACTGTCTTGTCACTGTGAAACCATAACGCTATCACTGTGACTCACCAGGGGGCAGTAGTTGCACAAAGTTGTCAGGGAAGAGTCCCACGCGGCCGTGTAGTTCGCCGCGCCACCACCCGCGGTCCGGCGCCTCCTTCGACACTATCGTCACTATGTCACACTCGCCTAGAGTTCGTCTTCGTTCACCGTCGTATAATGTTACTGTCTTGTCTCTGTGAAACCATAACGCTATCACTGTGACTCACCAGGGGGCAGCAGTTGCACAAAGTTGTCAGGGAAGAGTCCCACGCGGCCGTGTAGTTCGCCGCGCCACCACCCGCGGTCCGGCGCCTCCTTCGACACTATCGTCACTATGTCACCCTCGCCTAGAGTGAGTTCGTCTTCGTTCACCGCCGTATACGGGAACAGGACGCGGCATAGCTCCTTCACTGTGGTAGAAAAACGTAATAAATAGCCGTGTGGTGACAGCTATAAGAATACATTTGTCACGACACCAACTCTTCCCGTGGGTGTCCGTAAGAGTCGGCTAAGGGATTGGAGTGTCACTGATTATTTATTTATCGAAGATTGATGATGTGGACAAACTACTGCGATCGCCAACCCACTTGCCCAGCGCGGCGATTATGGGCATTTACCTCCTAATGCGTCCATGAATTAAAAATAATGTATAGGCTAAGGAGAGGCCATTATCCAGCAATGGACTAATATAGGCTGATGATGTGAACCTATTTAAATGAATAAGATTGCTAATCTCTAATCTGTTGAAGTTTGTATAAGTAATATGTATTACTTATACAAACGCCTAAGGCCCATCAAAAGGGAAGACGTATATTTGTTTACTCCATACATATAATTCGAAATGTGGTGATAAAATAGCTAAGTGCCGATTAAAACGCCTGTAGTGAATTAATAGTATACAGAGCTATAAATGTGTGTTTGTAGTAATACACGATAAGCTGCAGAACCGTGAGTTACAACAAAAATTATATCCTAACCGTTTACGGTTTTGAATCGCTTGTGGTTGCTGTGCTTAAGCTGCTTGTGCGCATGCTCGCTACGCCTGGCGTCAACCAATCAGCGGTCGCGCAGTTAGACGCGCCAAAGGAGTTTTTCGCAGTCGACAAAATTAAATGCAAGCTTGCCTGCGATCAAAACTGTTACGTGTGGCTTATGCGGCTACAGGACCCTATTTTCGTCGCGATGAGCTCTGTTCGGGTGGTTCAGTGGAGAACATAGGCGACTAAATATTTTGAACTACAGTGATGAGGCCGGGTTCGATCCTGAGCGGACTGATATAATATTTTTTTTTTTTTTTTTTTTTGTTTATTTTATAATTTTTATATTAGTTTTTTTATTGTTCTATTTTTTTTGTATACACAATTTATGACAACTTTGATTTAATTTTTGTTTAGTAGACATTGTGATTTTAGTTTTATTTATTTGTTACATTTCCTGTTATTTTTTGTTTATGTAGATGGATGTGTCTCGAATTTAGTTCGTATATTTAGACATATTTCTAGCGCTGACATAATGTAATTAGATATTTGATTTATGTGGAATTATTTTATTTTTGAGATTAGATTAGGATATATTTTTGAGCAAATGAAATTTAATTTAATTTTAACTTGAATGGGACTTTTTTGCCCAATATTATCATGGATTGGACATGTTTCAAAAGATTCAATTTGCAATGTGAATGACATTATTTATTATTATTACCATGGATTTGTTTTTTATTTTTTAACTTGTCATATGAATTTAAGGGAACAATTTGAATTGGTTATTAGTGCTTTTTATATTTTGTCTGTATAGCTACCAAAGTTTACTTAGTGTGTTTAAAGTTTAAATGTGTTAAATATGATAATTGTCTGGTGTCTGTTCTACCTATTCTCACACTGGGGATTTGTTATTAGTTGGATAACATAATGAGTAGCCCCTCACCTAAGGCCCCCTGTCCCTATTGTCCTGGATCGCCTAGGCTTTATGTAGTTCCAAAAGGCCTTAACGTCCACATTGGTAGGGTCCATAAGGATATTGCCCCGCAGATCCGTAATTCTTTGGGGGTTCCTGGTCCGACTACGGGTCTGCCAGCGCCTCAAAGTGTTGGTGTTCCATCTCAGGCAACGTCTACGTCTGCTTCTCGGGGTTGTTTTGATAAACTAGGAGAACTTAAAGCCAAGGTCGCTGTATTAAAGCATATACCTAAAGGTGCGAGAAGTGTTGTTGCGGGAAAATTATGTGCGATCATAGACAACTGCGTACAGTCCAATTCAGTTGATGATTGGTTTTCCTTGTTATCTTTTGCTTTTGTCGCACTTCAGATTCCGGAGAAAAGTGCAAAATCTTTGACGGCTAAGGTGAAAGAAAATGTAGACAGTACAGTCAACGAAATGCTACTCCTGCCAGACACTTCAAGGAGAAGTCGGTCTCTGGTTGGTACCATAGAGAGCAAAGTGTACGAGGGTGACTTGAGGGGTACGGTTCGGCTTCTGCTATCGGATTCTACACTAGCACCCAATAATGATGAGACGGTAGCATCACTCCGTGAGAAGCACCCTTCACCTTCTAGGCCTTTGTTGTTTCCGCCTGAGCCAGAGATTAAAATTTCTCCCATCACGGTAACGCCGACTGATGTGAGAGAGGCTTTGGCGAGTTTCTATAATGGGTCCGCGTCAGGGTTAGATGGTTTGCGCCCGCAGCATCTGAAGGAATTGATATCTTCTGCAGCGGGAAGCAATGGTCCCCGGCTCCTGGATTCGCTGACGAAACTGTGCAACTTCTTGTTGGAGGGTTCACTTAATCCGCTGGTGTGCCCGTATTTGTACGGGGCCTCTCTTTGTGCACTCACAAAAAAGGATGGTGGGATAAGGCCTATAGCGGTAGGGTGCACGATCCGCCGTCTCGTGGCCAAACTGGGTTGCCGAGCGGTTAGGGAGCACATAGCAAATTATTTGCAGCCGGTTCAAGTAGGCTTCGGAACCGCTCGGGGCTGTGAGGCAGCCATCCACGCCACACGATGCTATGCGTTTGATAATGGCAACACCGACGCTGTTATTCTTAAGATTGATATCAAAAATGCATTTAACAGCGTTGAGAGAGACATTATTCTTGGGGAAGTTTTGGATCGGGTGCCCTGCCTCTATCCTTTCTTACGCCAATGTTATTCTTGTGACAGTAACTTGGTATTTAATGGTATCTCCTTACCATCACAAGTTGGCGCTCAGCAGGGTGATCCATTGGGGCCTTTAGTGTTCTGCTTAGCTATACAGAAAACCATTTCGATGTTGGACTCGCCACTAAACGTTTGGTATTTAGACGACGGTACGATTGGGGGTAGTCCACAGAATGTGATAAACGATCTGGGTAAGTTGACGGTAGCATTAAAGGAGTTTGGCTTGGAGATTAACCCTGCTAAGTGCGAATTGTTTTTCTGTGGTACTTCTGATGCCGGTAACTCTGTGTTGGCAGACTTTGACAAAGTATTGCCAGGAGTACGCCGCCTTCAAAAGTCTTCCCTAAACCTGTTGGGCGCTCCAATTTTCCCGGAAGGAGTCAGTGCTGCGCTTGAGGATAAGAGGCTAGCGCTGGTTAAGGCTAAGGAGCACCTGAAGGACGCTTGAGTGACGTCACGGACGGTAGCATACACTGACTGGCTCGTGCAGTTTTCTTTATCACTATCCCGAATAGTTTAATAGTTTACCGTAACCTAAGTTCGGTGTATTTATTGTTGCGCTCTGAAGTTGTGCGAGTGTGCGCAGCCCGTTACGCGCTTGTGATAGTGCCGTTTGATAGGGTTTATTGAACCTTTATCACTGTGTGACTTTTTTGTTTGGTGGGTAGGAGTGACAAAAAAAAATAAACAAAAATCTAAATATTTACAAAAACAATATAATTAACAATAACAATATAAACACAATCGGACAATTAATTTCGTAATATTAACACAGTTGTTCTTACTTACTACAAATACTTTAACTTCGCCCAGATTGATATTTACTTTTGCGCCATCTCTCGGTGATCTTGTAAATTATTTTGTGTCGATAGATTGTGAGAACAATGGTTAGCTGTGCAGCGGCTTGCGGTAAACCGCTAGGGTCGACAGGTGTCGCTAAGTGCAACTGCAACCTCGTTTACCACAAGACGTGTGTAGGTTTGGGGGTCAATGCCCGTGTCAGCCCTAACTGGGTATGTCCCGTGTGTAAGGCGGCGGCCCCTAGGCACGACAACACCGACACGCCGGTGAAGCCCAGCGGGGCCTGCGAGGACGACGCGCCGCTCGACATCGCCGAACAGTTGCGTTTGCTTCGCGTCGACTTCGCTTCCGTGCGTGACGAGGTCGTAGGTTTGCGCCGCGAGGTGGCGGGGCTGAACAATCTGATTGGGAGTTTTTCTAGCCGCCTGGACGTCGTCGAGGAGAGAGTCAAGCGGCTCGAGGAGAGGATGGAGGAGCGGCCCGTGGCGTCCGCCGACAACGAGTTGGCGGCGACCGTCGCCGATTTAAAAATGCAACTCTCCGACCGCGAGCAGGACCTCCTCCTCAACGACGTGGAGATCACCGGAATCCCGGAGCAACCGGCCGAGTCTGCGTCGCATTTGGTCTGCCTAGTCGCCACGAAGCTCGGCATCGAGCTCGACACGCGCGACATAGTGTTCGCGGAGCGGGTGGGCGCGCGCCGCCAGCGGGAGGCCGCGGCGGGGGCGCGCAGCCCGGCGGGTGACGCGGAGGGTGCCGCCGGGCGCCCGCGGCCGCTCGTCGTGCGCCTGGCGAGGCGCGAGCCGCGCGCGGACCTGCTGCGGGCGGCGCGCGTGCGGCGCGGGGCGGACACGAGGGACTTCGGCCTGCAGGGCGGCCCGACCAGGTTCTACGTGAACGAGCGGCTCACTAGACAGAATCGGTCGCTCTTTTACCTAGCTCGGCAGCAGTGTAAGCGGTCCGAATGGCGCTATCACTGGACGAGGGACGGGCGCGTCTATGTACGTCGCGACAAAGACTCTCCTGCACACCGCATTCGGGCGGAGTCCGACCTCGACAAGGTTTTTCCCGATGCCGTCGGTCGCTGAGTAAAAGTTATGTCCTAGTATTAATGTTAGTTTTAAGGCACTGTAATATTGTTGTTAGTGTTAGTTTTTGTAATGATTTGGTAACTGTTAGCACAACGTTTCTTTTTCTCACTTCATTGGGGGGCAATAAACAAAATCTAAGTCGTATTATATTGGTTTACAAATGTGAATCTAATCTGTTTATATTACATTCACTCAAATTGAATTTTAAATCCACATACATATACAAGTCAGCTTTTAAAACATCAGCTTGGTTAAACATATATTTTATTTTTATTTTTTATTTTATAATATTATAAATCACTTAAGATAAGTTTGTACAACGCGGGTTCCTTAGGCACGAACCATGACGACTTCATTGCGGCAGTTGTTCGGTGGGATGTCGACGTCCTGGCTGTCAACGAGACGTGGCTTCGTCCTGGACAGGACGAGAGGGCGCCAGTAGTCCCCGGGTACAGGTTGCGCCATACACCTCGACCTCAAGGTACACGTTCTCGCGGGGGGGGAGTGGGCTTTTACATTAAGCGTGGCGTAAATGTTCGTACTTGGTCTCACCCTGTAGACCCGATACACGGTTGCGTCGAACAAATGTGGCTGACCTTGACCCTCAACGGAAAAAAGCTTGTGATTGGAACTGCATATAGGCCACCTTGGATGGACACTGATTTGTTTTTCGATGCAATTTCGGATACAGTTAGTTCGATTCCTGATTTCGACAGTCAGGTTTTAGGAAGGGACGAGGTACAGTGACTGCTTTACTTGATGTCACAGATAATATTTTGAATGCTCAAGATCAGGGAATGTGCACTTTCTTGGTACTTCTGGATTTTTCGAGGGCATTCGATTGTCTTAGCATTGACTTATTATTATCAAAGTTAAGTTATTATGGTTTTGATAGTAATGCACTGAAGTGGTTTGACAGCTATCTGAGTTACCGATATCAGTATGTGAAACTCAGTTATAGTGATGGTTCCTCATGTAATTCAGATAAAGCTCGTCTCCACAGAGGCGTTCCCCAGGGGTCGGTGATCGGCCCAATTCTATTTATATTATATACCGCTGATATCAAGTCCCAGATCACACATTGCAAATATCATATATATGCGGATGATATACAAGTATACATCTCCTGCAAACCATCGGAAGTTGATAATGCAATAGCAAAACTTAACCAGGATCTTTCACGAATAACTGCCTGGGCTGAAAACAACTGCCTGGTTCTTAACCCTGACAAAACAAAATACATTGCTTTTGGTACTAAGCAGAGGTTGGCTGATCTTAAACCTTCACTGAATATAATGTTGCGGGATCAACCAATAGACCGGGTATATGAGGCACGAAACTTAGGTCTCTTACTGGATAGTGATCTTCACTATGAGAAGCATATTGCTAATTCGGTTAGTAGCTGTTTCTATAAACTTAAGATATTGTATAAAATTAGACCATTTATTAGTACAGACTTGCGTATTCATTTAGTGGAATCACTCATTATTTCCAGGCTAAACTATGCAGATGTTGTGTTTGGCCCACGACTATTGGCAAAGACAAAGAAACTAATTCAACGAGTTCAAAATGCTTGTGCACGCTTCTGCTTCTCCATTCCGTTGAGGGCCCATGTCACTCCATTTTTAAATAAACATAAGCTCTTGAAAATGCGCCACCGTTGTAAGCTGCATCTGGCCTGTCTCGTTTTTGGTGTAATAAAACACAAGGCGCCACCATATCTATTTGATAAATTGTCATGCGCCAGGTCACACGGAAGACGAAACCACACTGTCCACTTGTTGACACCCAGGCATGCATCGGCAGCCTTCCGAGGTAGCTTCCGCTATGCAGCGTCGAAGTGTTGGAATACTATTCCCCCGCCTATCAAGAGCCTGCAAACCATAAAATGCTTTAGAACAAAACTTAAGATGTTTATGCTGGAACACCAACAAGGGCAGGAGCCCTTGAAGCATGATACTAGCTGTATCTAGAAAACAGTTTGGAATTTATATCGTAAACCAATTGCCTCTCAATGGATTAAAATAAGCAATATTGTACAGATATTATGTTATGTATTTACCTTCGTTTTATGCTCCATGTATAAGTATTGTGCTGCTAGATATTGTACGTATGAATATCAATCATATTTATAGTACTACTCAATATTTATTTAATTGCCATCTTGCCAATAACTTTTTGCACCCAGTTCTCAGTAATTTTTATTTTGTAATCAATTGAATCAGGCGATACTTTAGTAATATTGTCCATCCTTTTATTTTGTGTTTATAATGATAATAGATAGATAAGAACTTCTCTCTCTTGTGAACCCCGAATCCCATGAGCCAAGCCGACCATCCATAGACTAGAGATGTGGAGCGCTGGCTGTCAATGTCAAGTGTCAGTGGGTGGGAGACGCGTTCATAATTTAATGTTTTGTTACGTTATAATTTAAGGTTGCCAACGTGCCAGTTTTTAGGCATATTATGTTACCAACCGTGACCTCACTAATGGCTCCAATGGAAGACCAGCGCTGGGCTGTGATTACATTACAGCCCAGCAATAAGCTGAATTGGAGTCCATTTTGTGGCACAATAACTTATTTTTTATATTAATTTTTATTTTGTGTTTACTGTGTATACCTATTATGTGTCATGAATAAATGTTTTTTCTTTCTTTCTTTCTTTCTGAAGGGTCTGTCCTCCCACGTTTCACTCACTCTATTGCGAAGCTGTTTTGCGCTGCCGCGCATGATGTATGTTTTAAGGACTGCTCCAACTTGGTTGTTCGAAGACGACGTCTTGAGGATAGACGAAACAATCAAGTTGGCCCTGGAATCTGTATTGAATGTGCGTCTGAATGAAGCGCAATGGTGTCAGGCTTCTCTTCCGGTGCGTCACGGTGGGCTCGGAATACGTCGTTGTAGGGAGGTCGGGGTGGTGGCGTTCCTTGCCTCCGCTCATGGTGCTTTGGGTCTCGTCGCTCGAATTTTATCAGTTGATGGTGGCGTTACTCAGGTACCGTTTGTTGCGGAGGCACTTGCCAAATGGACGTCCTTGTGCAATGGCGATGAGCGACCAGACAACCCTACCGTTCAGAGGGGGTGGGACGATATTTTATGTAAGAGGACCTTTGTCAGTTGTTTGGAGGGTGCGGTAGGATCGAACTTGGCACGTCTCAAGGCTGCGTCGAGAGTCGAGTCGGGGGCATGGCTGCATGCGCTGCCTTCCCCGTCGTTGGGCACTTTATTGGACAACGATTCCATGAGAATTGCCGTCGCTTTGCGGTTAGGGTGCAAGGTGTGCGAAGCGCATCGTTGCATCTGTGGGGCCATGGTTGAGGAGGATGGACACCATGGCCTTAGTTGTCTGAAGTGTGCGGGGCGGTTTTCAAGGCATCATGCCATCAATGATTTGATTCGCAGGGCTTTGGTGTCGGCTGGCGTGCCCTGCGTTCTGGAGCCTCCAGGGTTGAGCCGGACGGATGGAAAGAGGCCTGATGGTCTCACGTTGGTTCCATGGCAGAAGGGTAGGTGCCTCTTGTGGGACGCAACGTGCGTCAGTACGTTTGCAGCGTCTCACTTGAGTCACACTATTAGATCTGCAGGATCGGCAGCGGAGAATGCGGCCAAACTAAAGCATACTAAATACTCTGCCTTGGAGCCGACGTACGACTTTGTGCCGGTGGCGGTAGAAACTGCGGGACCTTGGGCTGTGGAGGCAAAGAAATTCATTGGGGATGTGGGTCGACGGCTGAAGGATAGGGGGTGTGATCCTCGTTCCGGATCGTACCTGGTCCAACAGATTTCGTTGGCCATTCAACGCGGCAACGCGGCCGGTATAATGGGGACTTTTGGGCCGGGTACGTTTCGGGATGATTTCTTCAGCTAAGTCCTGTTGTGTTAGCATGTAGGTAATATGACGAAGCTTGTTGCGGATCCCATCATTGATGTGTATGAGACGAAGCCTGTTGCCGATTTATTTTGCGTTTGTTGCCCTCTGACGAAGCCTGTGTTGCAGATATGTTTCCTTGAATATTTAAGTTATATGTAATAAAATGAATTTTTGTATTAAAAAAAAAAAAAAAAAAAAAAAATATGTATTATGTCCCGTCACATGTTCCTGAATTTAGTATTCAAACTTCAAATAAAGTTCATGCAATGTCAAAACGAGTTACTTAAAAAGGAAATCATAATTTAAAATGAGGACACCCCCTTCGTTCAGGACGATCACCTCCTCACTGAATCATCCTTAGATACAACAATATTGCACAAAAGCGTTCCCACGAGATATAGGTTGTTAAATAAATACCCGTTAAGTATTGTTCGTGACGTTTGTCCCTTTCGTTCATAACAATAAGTCCATAAGAACGAACGAGACAAACAATACTTAGCGGCTTGTAAAGTTAGGAGATGGCCGTGTGGTGATGGCAGTAAGAATACATTTGTCACCACCCCAACTCCTGCGGGTGTCGTAAAAGTCGACTAAGGGATTGAAGTGTCACTGACCAATATTTGATAAAAGATTGATGATGGGCAGCAGCGTCATCATAGTGGACACATTACTGCGATCGCCAATCCGCTTGCCCGGCGTGGCGATTATGGGCATTTACCTCCTAATACGTCCATACTCATAATTAAAAGGAGAGTCAGTCCAGCAGTGGACTATCATAAGCTGATGATGTATAGTTAGAAGTTCCTATGGAAGGTCCCTTCCGCTCTTATCAATATGTCCAAAAGAGCGAAAGACAAACAATACTTAGCGGCTTGCTAAGTTAGAAGTTTATGATTAGGGGGATACTCACCAGGTTTGGGTGGGAGCGCAGGCGCGGGCTCAAAGTTGGCGGGCTCGTACGGGGGCGGTTGCGCGTCGAGCATCACGACGAAGTTGGACGGGAATACGCCTACCCGGCCCTGCCGGCGGCCTTGCCACCAGCCTTCCTCCACCTGTCACAGACACATGAATACTCGAGCGCAAGTTCCATCGCCAATTCGCTTGCGCAGCGTGGTGGTTTTGAGAAGCCATAAAGCAGTGACCTGAGAGGGGCTGATGATGAGTTGTTCAATTATGATTATTTATTAAAGCGGCTTTCACGAGCCATTTTTTTATGATCCTTTATTTCTCTTATTTTATAAAAATGTCTATAATTTTTTTTAAAGTAATAAATTCTTTGATGCATGTTATTTTAATAAGATGTATTATTATTCTGTTTTGAAAAAATAAGTCCACCTGAGTATCTTAATGGTTCATCTCAGGAATGGTGTAGGGTTAGAACCAGTGGCAGATTTTTTTTTCTCTCTTGATAATGTCAGACAGAGATGAGATGTTACTTGAATAAAGAATAGTTTGACTTTGACATATTGCGAGCGACTTATGTGAATATGACCGAGATTAATGCGTACAATGCATGAAAACGGTTGACTTCTAACATCACACTTTTTTTTTAAACCTTCTGAGATCATTTAACATTTTAAATAATATTTTGTTTTATTTTCGGCTTGACCTACTATTCGAAGTTCAATGTGGTAGGTATGTATATCTTTTTCTTAATTAAATTATTAGAGTGAATTTGTTATAATTCAATAAATTCACTCTAAACTTAAAGTTTAAGGCACTGATTGATATTCGTAGACTGATTAGTTGGGGGTTCAAATCTTACTCGTAAGTATAACATGTCAATCTTATAGTTTTTTTTATTGTAAGCATATTATTATGAAGTCATAGACAGATGACGTGGCGGCATAGGTTAAATGTATGATTAATTAATGACATCACCAAGATAACATTGTATTAAAGAACAAATTGCGAACAGGTTATTCATTCACGTAAGGTGCACGGACTTTTCTAAGTACCACCACTAATGCCCTGGCCACGACATCGGTCTAAGGCGACTGGCTAAGGCGACCAGCGGCGAGCGAATTAAACAAAATCAAGACCGCTAAGGAAGCATGCCACGACAATTCGCTGTGGGCTAAATCGCGCGCGAATTTACTTGCGCGACCGACTAAGGCGACCAGCGGCGCGGCGGGCGGCGAGATTAAACGCACTGGCGGTTTGAGCCATGCCACGACTTCGAGCGGCGCGAACGGTCTTAGCGGCGGCACGTATCGGGCGGAATTTTAAAGATCAAAATATTTTGTTTTATTCGCTCCGCGATGTTGGACACAGAGGCGTTTATAAGTAAAATTTTAAATAGGCCTGTCTTGTGGATGGCATAGCATTCGCAACACAAGTTGCGGCATGTAATAAAACGGTTATGGGAAGAAATAAAAAACATTATCCGAATCAGAGCGGTAAGTTTAATATTATTGTATATTAAATAGGATCGCTTACAAAATAATTTATAAATAATAATTTCGAGACACTGAAGGGTCACTTTTGATAATGACATTTTGCGTCCTTTGATTACGTCCCATTCGCTCACCGCTTAGGCGCTTAGACCGTTGTCGTGGCATGCTCACCGCTTAGACCGTTTTCGCCGTCCCGCTCGCCGCTGCCGCGGTCGCCTTAGACCAATGTCGTGGCCAGGGCATTAGGGATATCTCAAACCAGACGTCTCATATATTAAGATATATGTCACCAATGTAGTTTTATCACGCTTTAATAAAGACGTTCAGAGATATTTATAACTTACATATTTTTAGGTAGTTCAGTGTACGAGTAAAATCAAGCCAAGTATTTCTATCATCTTTTTATAATACGTAACCTACGTCTATGTGACTAAATATAATATAATAGAATATACCTACTCTGAAAATCTATTTGTCATATTATCCCTTCAAAATCGGTTCACAAGTTTTTAAACGTAACAGCAATCAATGCAAAGGCATTAAAAAACTAGGTAGTGTAAAATGTACCTATCAGGTGGCTTATGATGGTCCCGTTTTATCCATTTATCGTGCTACGCGTCACTTTCATACTTGCATACTTTGTTAGAACGTAGCGGCAACGCCGACAAACAATAAAGGTGCGTGCAGACCAAAACAGCATTCGCTGTTCTATCCCCCTACTCTACGAAATTCGATCGTTACACGAAGCGTGATTCGTTGATTTCATAGAGTGGGGGATAGAACAGCGAATGCTCTTTTGGTCTTCGTGCACCTTAAGACGCGGTACCATCATAAGCCTACTGAACTACGTAGGTAATATGGCTTACCTCTCCGAGGACATCTAGCACATCGCCGACGCAGAGTGGTAGCTCGTCGGGGTTCGCTGGCTGGTAGCTGAACACCGCCCTGCAGCGACCCGACACGCCAGTACTGCTTCTAGACAAAACATATTCATTCATATCGTGAAGGCTAAAGATGCTGGGCTTTTTCCGCAAATCGACATCCATTATGCCTTATTTGCGTGATAGCAAGGTAGCCGTATTCCTATCATCCAAGCTCCTCCACGAAACTCAGCGTCTGTTTCAGGTTGCTAAATGCCTCTTTTAGTCAGTTTGGAGTCCCTAAGTGCCTAGTACTACCTGTTTACATTCTAGAAGAATATGTTTTGTTATTTCCTCCTCTTCCATGCAGGCTCTGCACAATTGCAAATAGGACTAAAGACGCTATACGATTTTCTATATTAAACGAAACTTCCATTAGACGTGTGCGCCGCGCCGGCGTCACGCCGCCGCCGACCTTTTTCCCCACGCCGCCGCCGCCGACTAATGGGCGGCGTGAAATCGGCGTGGCCTTGACTGAATAACAGACTTATTTCTTATGGGTTAATTACTAAATACTAAGCTTCGTATTTGCTTTATGTATATATTTACATAATGCTCATATACAGGAAATAAAATATCAGCCTATCGAGTGTCATCAGTCATCACTTATTACACGTAGATACTTAGGCTCGAGGACATCCAGCCTCCCGAACAAGCCGATTTCGGTATTTGCGAAAGTAACGTCAGGTTATACAGAAGAGCGAGAGGTATGACTTGCCCCTCTGCTTAACGTTCGTGGCCTAAGAAGCATTTGAATCGATCGAGACGTTTATAAATAAGGGGTAACCCCTATTCATAATCAAATACTATATGTACATTATTTCCAGCGGTACCAAGTAAACTTTTCCTCCTTGCGCCGATACCACAATGCCGGGGGTCGTGATTATCAAGCCATCAATTTATCTTTTACGATCTTCCGCCAACGGCCCCCATCTTTGGCAGCGTGGACCGCTTCAGCAACCTGAATGTTGAGTGTGGTGCAGATCTGGTCTGTCTAGTGCATGGGGTCGGTCTTTTCCTTCTAAACTTTCCAGAGACAATAAGTTTTTGCAGGTCTTCCAAGTTTGTGGGTTATGTGTCCAACGAACAAGTAACCAACAAACTAGAACAAGTAAGCCAAGTAGACTACTGGTACTTATATTGTAGCGTCCAGTTCGTCTCCAAGACCGGTATTCGAAACCCATACCATTGCACTGAGGAGTATTGCAGTATGTCAAAACTGTTTTTGGTTGCTTTGGGAGATGTCTTCAAGATTTTGGTCTGGATAGGGCTTTGTCATCAACATCAATAGCGAGTATATCAGTTCTACCACCCACGTTCGGTTCGCCGACTATAAAGTAATTATGGCTGAAACCTTGGAGAACTTGAGCAGTATACTCATAGATGTCTGTAGAGCCCCTGAATGCGTTGGGCTTAAGATACAACGAAGATCAACGAAGACCATATGAAATATCTAGAATTTGCTGGAAATAATGTACATATACAAACTCCAGTCAAGATCTGAGCTCATAGTCGACGAATATATGTGTACCGGAGACAGACAGCTGGACCAGTTGGGTGGATCTAACTTTGAGGAAAAGGTCAATAGTAAAGTAGTGCCGGACAGCACAATATCTTCTCATTCAATATCCCGCAGTACTTATATTTCAAAACGAAATTCTTCGACCAAGTGTTACTTACGGCTCTAAAGTGGTAGGTAACTATAGGCTTAGTAAAAAGATCACTAAATGAGCTATTTAATTGATGGAAAGAGGCGTTTCCTACGGGATTGAAATAGGAATGTTGAGAGTCGTAGAATAACTGAAACTTCAATTCAAGGTACTTCAATTTTAGCAGTGTTTCTTCTTATTTTACCATTTTGGGTCATTTAGTTTCCCAATGGGTCTTAACTAAATTACAATACCGATACTTACTTACTCCGCTGGCTCAGCGACCCAAAGTGGATCTTGGCCTCCGATACGAGTTTGCGCCAATGCGCCCGGTTCTGGGCGATCTCCTCCCAGTTATCTGCATTCAGGGCGCGTAGGTCCTTCTCCACCTCGTCTTTCCAGCGGTATCTTGGCCTATCAACCGATCTGCGTCCACTGGGTCTTCCCAGGAAGGCCTTCTTCACCGCTCTGCCAACTGGCATCCTAAACACATGTCCGAGCCAGCGAAGCCTTGCGGATTTAATCTCGCCAATGATGTTGGGCTCAGAAATGATGTCCTCCAGCTCTTGGTTTTTTCGGATTCTCCAACTACCGTCAGGTCTCTGGGTAGGTCCGAGAATTTTGCGGAAGGTTTTTCTCTCCGCAACAAGTAGATTATTCTCTTCTTTCAAGGTGAGCGTCCATGCTTCGCATCCATACATTAAGATCGGTCTAATGATAGTTTTGTAAATGCAAATCTTGGTCCTCCGGTGCATGATCTTGGACACTAACACCTTATGGAGAGCTGCTGTGCGTCTAAGGGCGCCCTGGATGCGAAATTCAATCTCCTCTTCCCTGCAGTTTGTGTCATTTACCACGCAGCCCAGGTATTTGAACTTCTCTACCCCTTGATAGGATACATCATCCACATTCAGCTCTTATCTAGGCTCCAGGACGTTCCTGTGCCTCCGCATGTACAGATATACGGTCTTTTCCTTGCTGATTTTGAGTCCGACTGGCAAGCCCTCTTCCGCAAGGGCCCTAGCCCTCTCCACAACAGTCCTCTTGTTCTCTCCAAGCAAGGCGAGATCATCCGCGTACCCAACTATCTTATGCAGACCGTTCAACATGACTCCGCCGTCTAGCCATTCTATTCTTCGTATGACGTGCTCGAGTGCCAAGTAGAACAGCATGGGCGACAGCGCATCCCCCTGCTTAAGAGCAGCAACGACCTCAAACTCGTCCGTCAACTCTCCTCCTGCCTTGACCCGCATCCTACTTACACCAGTAGCAACGATAATCATTCGTATAAGTTTATCTAAGAGCATAAAGTTCCTAAGTATGGAGAAGAGTGACTCTCTGTTGACACTGTCGTAAGCTTTGGCAAAGTCTACAAAGAGAGAGTGGATTTCCTGGCCATAGGTACTCCAACTTCTTCTCCATAAGTTGCTTCAGGAGGAAGATTTGGTCAGCAGTACTCCTATTGCGCCGGAACCCACACTGACCGATACTAGGATAATAAATTGTGAATCTCGTGTCTATAATTCTAATTAACTGTTTCAAGTGTAATATTGTTAAGATCGTCTCGGAAGATCGGTCTTTTTTGGGCGTGAACTTTTGTATTAAGCATTATCTGAAGTTATTTTGATTTTGACGACTTTTAATCGAATGCTTTTGGATATTGGATTGTTAAACATAAAATGAATCAATTTACGGTCCCATGGCTGTTAGAACTACATGGGACTATTGTGGAACAGGGGACACTGATTTTACGATGGCTACTTAATTTCGTGGACAAGCTTTAGAACATGATCGGAAGAGAAAACTGTTATCTATTGATCAGATGGTGGTTAAGGTGGTCATTAGTGGTGTTTATTGAACATTTATATTGTATTTATCTCAATTATAACAAAGAATACGATCTAATTCCGCTTTTATATTCACGTGACCTTCACGCCGATTTCACGCCGAAATCACGCCGCCGCCGCCGACTTTTTGGCAAACGCCGCCGCCGACCATTTTGACATCGACGCACACGTCTAACTTCCATTGCTATTGAGAGTTAACAGGACGCTGATATGGCTCATTGCTCTAATGTCGAAATAAGTATTGCATATTACTCATATAAATATTAATCTTTCGGTTCCCTTAAAAGTACTGTGGGCCCCTAGCTGAGGAGAACACTAAAACAGCTGGATTCACATTAATATTATATTATCGATAGACAGCACACAAGAATCACGTATACATAACGTAGTAGTATGGTATACATAGTTTCTGTAAATTACCGATTTTTCCGATGTTTACGTCTTCGTATGTGTGTTTCACGATATGCATATTGTCTAATAAACAAAAACTATAACAGACGAGTTTCCAAATACATGTTTACAGTGCCTACTCGAGTATACTCGCAGGTAATGCAAACGGCAACTTGAGGTGACAGTGACCTAGATTGTGAAAACGGCCGAAGAACAAACGTGACCCGCTCAACAAAGTTTACGTCTACATATTCGTACACACTTTGCACTTCAGATAGTTTTAAACACTTCTAACAGACGGTTATAGTATAATATGTACAACGATACGAACCTAGTAAAATGTACTCCCTTTATCATTGGCATAATTTTTGGTAGTCACAGGCCTGGCTCAGATTCGAATAGGTACATAATCCGGCAACTATTAGAACTTCGTAATTGAAACCACTAACCATCTCTCCACTCAAGCACATAACCAAACTCAAATGCAGCGTGTACACTAGTTACATTAAGTACTGTTAAAAACTTCTAATAAACTTACTTATTCCCAATAGTGTTAAAGACAGACCACAAATTGTAAATACAACGTATTTCTAGCAAGGGCCGCAGAATAAACACCAAGTCACAGACCGCGCCTTATCACTACCTTATCCACACTGATAAGATACAGACTCATTATAAATACAGCTAATCAAAAAATTATCAGGCTAATATAGCAAACTGTTCATACCTGGGACATGGTAGCAAAGGTAGGGCATAGGAAAATGTATATCTGACTAATTTTAAGTCTTACTACATACATTTTACAGCTGTTTGCAAAATTTACGAAACTGGGTCGGCAATTACAAATGCACAATATATGTAGTAGGTAGGTAGGTATGTTTCATGTTTCACGTGGTAATGTTGGAAAGCTCATATAACACACCCTTGTCCTTGTGTTATGATGATTGGCGGATTCAAATATGTAATTCCGACCAGAGATGGGCATTAATCGATTAATATTTTAGTTAACTAATCAATCGATTAAAAATATCAATCGTCATTTATTAATCGCGATTAATTTAGTTGCAACTAAATTAGTTGTGAGGATCTTCGACTAACAACTAAATTAGTTTTAGTTTCAATCGACTAAATTTCACGATTAAATCTATGTTAATACTACGTAGTCGCCCGGTTTTGCATTTTTTAACGTGCAATATGAAACTACAAGTAGACAGGTATGTTATACTTATACGTATGTATTCTTGGAGGTACTCGTATGTTGTAACTCTGTTACTTTAGGTAAAATTTTGCCACTTATTTTGAATGAAATACCTAACTATCTTCAACCGATGCAGCAAAAATTATGTATACACGTTTGATTGGAAATTCCTTAATGGCTATGCAATATTATGGGATGGGCAATAACATTAATTATTATTTTATAACGATATATCAGTATCGATTCATAGCATAAAAATTGCAGTATTTACATTATTAATAGGTACCTACTTTGAATTATACGATACTGAATAAGACTTAGACATAGAAATTATGAATAAGTATTTAAAGTATTTACTTTGCTGTCTTTGTCAATGAGAAAAACGCGGTGAGTAAACAATGGGATAATCTTATCTTACTTACCTGGAAGTTGTTTGTTGCATTTTGGTGCAGAGTGCAAATACCGCCGTATTTTCTAAAAATAACACGTTCTATTTTCTATTCTATTGAATGAGACATCTGCGTGTTGTTTATTTATTATCTACGCTGTCTATTTTGTTTTCTACGTGTGATCATTGAAAATATTTTAACCTTTTTGTTGTTGTAAAGACCTCTGAGCGTTAACTATTGTACATTTCCTTGCGTGATTCAACATTCAAATGTATCAATCAAAATACGTATTTTATTTATTACCGCTATTGCCAGTATATTGGACCGGTGGCAAATTGGTCGATCAGCTTCTATTCGATGTAAGGCTCATACTTCTGAAATTCATACTCATAGATGGTTTAAGGTTTCTACGTAATGTTTTATTAGGTATATACTCGTATCGTATTGAACATGTTTTCATGAATCATTTTAGATTCTAGGTGCTTATTAGATACGTATTACGGAAATCTACTACTCAAATAATAAAAAAATAATATCTGATAGATATTGATATTATTACTCGTCGTTATTAACTGGGTTTACCGCATTGCAAATTGCAAATCTAGATAAGGGGTTGAGAAAAAAGAGGGCAGTGCAGGTAAAAAAAATAGAAAGAGAACAATGTATGAAAGAGCGAGACAGCTACTTTACTGTCTTATCAGTTGTTTAGTAGTTTTAGTTGAAAA